>PVHT020000014.1:176536-188697 GCA_004024745.2 Catagonus wagneri
CAAGACCAGGGATCGAACCCGCAGCCTCATGGTTCCTAGTTGGATTCGTTGACCGCTGTGCCACGACGCGAACTCCCTCTTTCCATTCTTAAGTCCCTCCCTCCATCTCTCCCTCCCAACCTCTTGCTCCCTCTGTTTCTCCCTCCCAGCCTCTCCCTCTCTCCTTTCTTCCCTCCATCCTTCTCTCCCTTTCTCCCCACTTGCCTCTCCCCCTGCCCCTCCTAAGCCCCCTCTCTCATTGACATTCACCAGACCCACCTCCCAGGCCTACCAGGCTGGGGTTACTGCAGTTCCAACATTGGCCACTAGGCGTCCTCTGCTCCCCTGGCCAGAGGAAAGACAAATATGCCTTTTCCTGGTTGCAACTTTCTTAACAGAAACGTCTCGGGTATTTTCTTTCCTTCTTTCTTGTCTTTATACTCCACCATTTTATTTATTTTCTTTCTTTTGTGGCTGATCATTTTTTTTCATTTTTAAAGTTTTATGAAAGTATAACTGACTGACAATGTTGTGGTAATTTCTGCTGTACAACAAAGTGATTCAGTTAGATATATACACATATTCATTTTTTTTTCAGATTATTTTCCCATATAGGTTATCACAGAATATTGAGTAGAGTTCCTTGTGCTATACAGCAGATCCTCGTGGGTATTTTCAAAAAACTATTCCCAAACAAACCACAGGAATATAAAATGGAATAAAGAAAAATGCTCCAAACAGCAAATGTGAATTTCAGTTAACTAAAACCCATTCTTAGCTGTCTTGACTGAGACTGGGCACAGCCTTTATTCCTCTCCTTCCCCATCTTCAGAAACAAACCACAGATAAAATTAATTTGGCTGTGATGTGAGGGTTAGCAGGAAACTTACCGCCTCCTAACACTTGGCTTTTAATCATCTCTCTTGGCATGAGCTTGGGAGGATTCTCCCATCTCCTGCCTCTCCCCCCGAGGAAAATTTTCCTCTGAAGAAATCTGATCTCCAACTCTCCCCCCCACTGGGCCAGAGGAAAGATCTCTGGTCCTCCAGCACCCGCATCACAGATGTTTCTTTAGCCCTCTTTAGAGGTCTCTGTAACTATCAGCATTGGCAGTCTTGGTCTCTTCAGGCTCTTTCCTGGCTGGCTTCTGACTTGACTTTTAATCCCCATCTCACTGTGGAGTCATGCCTATCAGCAAGCTAGGGGCCAGAGTCATGATCAGAACTCAGGTCTTTTGACTCCCGATCTGTCAACTGCCATTTACACCGTAATCTCTCTTTCAAAGGGCCGTTCATGAGGTGAGGTATATATATTTGAATGACAGTGACGATAAGAATAGAAAGGTATACATTTCATATACTAGCAACACTAATGAATCTCAAGTTCTAAAACTGAACAAATTAAGTGTGCAGAATAAAATACATCCATGCCAGGGTTCCCGTTGTGGCACAGGGGAGACAAGCCCGACTAGTATCCATGAGGATGCGGGTTCAGTCCCTGGCCTTGTTCAGTGGGTTGGGGATCTGGTGTTGCTGTGAGCTGTGGTGTAGGTAGCAGATGAGTCTCGGATCTAGCATTGCTGTGGCTGTGGTGTAGGCTGGCAGCTGTAGCTCCAATTTGATCATCCTTAGCCTGAGAACTTCCATATGCCACGCAGGTAGCCCTAAAAATCAAAACAAAACAAAAAAAAAAGACAGAAAGAAAGATAAATAAATAAATAAATAAATAAATAAATCTGGGCTTTCTCGATGGGTTCAGATTTTCATTGGGGAAAAAAGTCATTTTCTTCACTCTGCAGTACTGGTTTTCAGGACTCGCGTTTTAAACTGACAGGATACTTTCCATGTACTCTGGATTTACATTCCATTGCCAGCCAAAACCCATTGCTAAGAGGCAGCTGGAAATTAGCACCGCGGCAAACTGACAATAACCATTGGCGAGAAGCCTACTCAGGGTAAAATCATACTGTAGGTGGAAAAGTGTTAGTATTCCTGACTTTGTTTCCTGTTACACCAGGTCTTTTTTTCTCAGTTGGTCGTCAGCTAAATTAGTAATTATTGCTTAAAGTTTAGCATAGCTAATTTTTTGTTCTTTTTTTCTCCCCTGTTTAGCATCTATCCCCCCCGTAACATTTATGCAAGAATACTTTCTAGATGGTGCTGTGCATTTCTTACTGCATTCCAGTTTTTGCGATACTAAGATTAATCTGTTGTCTGTCAACCATTACCCTGATTTTAGTATCCATTGATGATTGTGACCTACAACGATTATTTCATTAAAGGTCAAAAAACGGTGATTTAAAAATTCTGTTTTTGAGAGTTCCCTGGTGGGTCAGTGGGTTAAGGACCTGGCCGTTGTAACTGCAGTGGTATGGGTTCGATCACTGGCCCTGGGAGTTCTGCATTGCAAGAGTGTATCCAAAAAGAAAGAAAGAATTGCTTTTTTAAAAATTAATAATTAAAAAATAAAATAAAGTAAAATTCTATTCTTTCTCTTGTGCACTTATTTGCTGGAATCCTTTTTTTTTTTTAATGATTTTTATTTTTTTCATGATAGTTGGTTTATAGTGTGGAATTTTACTATCGAGAGTTTTCCAGGAGTTCCCGTCGTGGCGCAGTGGTTAACGAATCCGACTAGGAACCATGAGGTTGCGGGTTCGATCCCTGCCCTTGCTCAGTGGGTTAAGGATCCGGCGTTGCCGTGAGCTGTGGTGTAGGTTGCAGATGTGGCTCGGATCCTGCGTTGCTCTGGCTGTGGCGCAGGCCAGTGGCCACAGCTCCGATTAGACCCCTAGCCTGGGAACCTCCACATGCCGGCGGGTGCAGCCATAAACCCGTGGCCATAAAATGACAAAAAGGCAAAATAAATAAATAAATAAATAAATAAATAAGAAGAGTTTTCCAGGAGTTCCTATCGTGGCACAGCAGAAATGAATCCGACTAGGAACCATGAGGTTGTGGGTTCCACCCCTGGCCTTGCTCAGTGGGTTAAGGATCTGGCATTGTCATGAGCTGTGCTGTAGGTCACAGATGCTGCTCAGATCTGGTATTGCTGTGGCTGTGGTGTAGGCCAGCAGCAACAGCTCTGATTAGATCCCTAGCCTGGGAACCTCCATATGCCACAGGTGTGGCGCTAAAAAGACAAAAGCCAAAAAAAAAAAAAAAAAAAAGAACTTTCCAGAGTTCCTGTTGTGGCTTGACGGGTTAATAACCTGAAAAGTATCCATGAGCATGCAGGTTCGATCCCTGGCCTTGCTCAGTAAGTTAAGATATGGTGTTGCCCTGAGCTGTGGTGTAGGTCGCAGACGCAGCTCAGGTCTGGCATTGCTGGGGCTGTGGTGTAGGCCAGCAGCCGCAGCTCTGATTCAACGCCTAGCCTAGGAACTTCCACGTGCCACAGGTACAGCCTTAAAAAGAAACAGAGAGAGGGAGAGAGAATTTTCCATTACCTACTCTTGGGTTACACTGAAATGCAATTCTTTTTTTTTTTTTTTTTGGCCTTTTTTGTCATTTTAGGGCCGCACCTGCGGCATGTGGAGGTTCCCAGGCTAGGGGTCTTATCGGAGCTGTAGCCACTGGCCTACGCCGCGGCCACAGCAACGCAGGATCCGAGCCACATCTGTGACCTACACCACAGCTCAGGGCAACGCCGGATCGTTAACCCACTGAGCAAGGCCAGGGACCGAACCCGCAACCTCATGGTTCCTAGTCGGATTCGTTAACCACTGCGCCATGACGGGAACTCCTGAAATGCAATTCTTACAGGAAACGTGGAATGAATGTTTGACTTCTTCCTTCTTATTTATTTTCACTTTTTATGGCCGCATCCACGGAATATGGAAGTTTCTGGGCCAGGGATTGAATCTGAGACACAGGTATGACCTATGCCGCAGCTGCTACAATGCCAAATCCTGTAACCCACTGCCCGGGTTGAGGGATTGAACCCTCAACTCACAGAGACCCAAGCCACTACAGTTGGATTCTTAACGCACTGCACCACAGTGAGAACTCCAAAATTAAACCCCCCCCCTTTTTTTTTTTGGCTGCGCCAGAGGAATGTGAAAGTTCCTGGACCAGGGATCAAATCCACACCACGGCAACAACCCAAGCAGCTGCAGTGACATCCTGGATTCTCAACTTGCTGTGCCACAAGGGAACTCCTCTTCCTTCTATTTATTAATTTTGCAGAGGAATGAATTAGTTACCTAGCAATCACCTATGGTGACTGACAGATTTTTTTTTAAATAACTATAAACTCAAAGTTTTTTATATTGGATATGTTCTAATCCATTGTAATTATTATTCTTTCTGATGCTCAAATTGTCCCTTTAGATTGACTCTTGTGTCTTTTCAAAATGACTTCATTGGTCTTTGAAATCTCTTTTCTCCTCCTGCTCAAGAAGATGTTTCAGACTCATTTTATACATTTCTGGTCCAAAACAATAATAAGCCATTTTTGCAAGGAGCCTTAGTTCTTAAAGAGAAATGGTATTTTAAGACCATGTCTGGTTGCTAAGGGTTTTCATTACTGCAACAGTTCTCATTGCTTTTGGGTTGTTGTTTCTTTTGCCTTTGAGTGGATAGAGTTAGAAAATAGACTTTTTCAGAGGAAAAAAAATCATGAATTCATACTTACATTTCCAATTCAAATTACTCCTTGAAGGCCTTTGCTTAACCTCTACAACCTTTTACTTGATCTCTTTTTTCATCACTAAAAATCTCAGGTCCCATAATATAAACAGAATTACTTATTTGCATTTTTCCTACATAATAGGTATAATTGTCTTAAACAACAATATCAGATTACCACTGACATAACATGACCGAATGAGATTAAAATTTTTTATAAGATCTTTTTTGTTTTTAGAGCATATCCTACTAGGGAAGTACAGTCAAAATATATACTCTTTTTATTTTCATTTGTCTTTTGTCTTTTTTAGGGCCGCACCTACAGCATATGGAGGTTCCCAGGCTAGGGGTCAAATCAGAGCTGTAGCCGCCGGCCTTCGTCTCTGCTATACAGCAAAGTGACATATATATATGAATACATACATGAAATGCATATATATGTGTGTGTGTATATATATATATATTCATTTTCATATTGTTTTCCATTATGGCTTATCACAGGATATTGAATGCAGTTTTGTCTGTGCTATACAGTAGGACCTTGACGTTTATCCATCCCACATATAACAGTTTGCCTCTGCTGATCTCAAACTCCCAGTCCTTTCCTCCTCCTTCCCCCCAAAATACTATATTCTAAGCTCATTTGAAATTCTTCCTCTGCTTTGTTGCAGCAGAATTTAAAGGAAGATGTCTTCAAAGAGGTGTCCTGCAGTAGTCACCAAACTTGTGAATATAATGAGATATCACGCCTGTGATTGTTATGCTACATGGCACAGTTGACTTTAAAAGTCAGGCGGTCTCTGTTGGTGGGAATGCAAATTGGTGCAGCCACTGTGGAAAACAGTATGGAGATTCCTCAGAAAACTCAAAATAGATTTACCATTTGATCCAGCAATCCCACTCCTGGGCATCTAGCCAGAGGAAACCATGACTTGAAAAGACACACGTACTCCAGTGTTCATTGCAGCACTCTACGCAATAGCCAGGTCATGGAAACAACCTAAATGCCCATCGACAGAAGAGTGGAGAGGGAAGATATGGTACATACACACAATGGAATGTTACTCAGCCATTAAAAGGAACGAATTACCAACATTTGTAGCAACATGGATGGACTTAGAAATTATCATGCGAAGTGAAACCAGTCAGACAATTAGACAGCAACACCCAATGCTACCACTTACATGTGGAAACTAAAAAGACACAATGAACCTTCTTACAGAACAGACAATGACTCACAGACTTTGAAAAACCTTGGTTTTTCAAATAAGACAATCTGGGGGGTGGGGAGATGCACTGGGGATTTGGGATACAAAATCTGTCAAATTGACTTGTGATGATTTATGTACACCTATAATTGAAATAAAATCCATTAAGGAAAGAAAATAAATAAATAAATAAAAGTCAGGCGGTCTGATCTAATCCCATGAGCCCGGAAAAGCAATGAGCTTTGTGCGGCTGAAGGGGAACTGAAGGGGAAGCCAGAAAGATTCAGTGTGCGAGGAGCTGACATGCCTTGACTGACCCTGAAGATGGAGGAGACCCTATGAGAAGAATGCAGGCCAACTAGGAACAGAGTGGCCTTTGGTTGACAGCCAGCAAGGAAATGGGTATTCTAGTCCCAAACTATAAGGAACTGAATTCTGCTAAGAATCTGAATGAGCTTGGAAGCAGATTCTCTCCCAGAACCTATAATAAGAGCCCAGCCTAGCCAACAACTTGATCTTGGTGTTGTGAGCCCATGAGGAGAGAACCCAGCTGAGCCACACTTGGACTTCCCCCTAAACTGTGAGATAGTAAATAGGTATTGTTTTACCTGCTAAAGGTGTGGTAATCTGTTATGCAGTCGTAGAAAGCTGATAAAGATCTCGTGCCACCAACTTGAATTTTTTTTTAGTTTTTCTTCAGTTTTTGTGGGTCAATTCCTCTGAGTTAACTTTTTTCCATTTGCAAGACGTAATTAGTTTCAAGTCAAAATTGCACAACCATAACATTTTCAGAAATATTTTTTTTTTTTTTTTTTGCTTTTTGGGCCACACCCACAGCATATGGAGGTTCCCAGGCTAGGGGTCTAACTAGAGCTATAGCTGCCAGCCTATACCACAGCCACAGCAACACCAGATCTGAGCCTAGTAGAGGGAGTGTACCTATGCCCAGATGGACATTAATCCCTAATCCCCTAGGACTCAGTTTACTGGAAGAAAAGGGCAAAGAAACTATGAGATTTAGGGGACATTTCCATCCCCAAGAGCCCTATTGGACAAGGACCAATAGGAGAAAAAACACATCTTTCTGGACCCCACATTGGTACCCACCCCCATCTTTAAAGCATAAGAACCCCTATAGGACAATAGAGAGCAAGGACTCTTCTTCCCCCTCCCAGCAGCCCTGGGAGCTATTTGCCTTCATGTAATAAAGACTTTGCTTGCTTGCTGCCGGTGTCTTCGCGAAGTTCATTCTTGGGCTCCATGAACAAGAACCCAGATTCCGGGCACATCTTTCCCGCATGACCACGAGCAGTATATAGGACTGGTTGCTCCATATCCTTGGAGTGAAAACGCTTGGTCCTAGAATAATCTGCATTTGCATTTCAGTTATTAGGAGTGAAACTGAGCACATTTTCATAGGTTTAGGGAGGGCATTTCTCTTTCTGTGAACCGTCTTCATCATTTGCCCATTTTTAATCAAGTTTTTGGTATTTTGCCTCTGAATTTCTTTCCTTTTCTTTTTTTGTCTTTTTGCCTTATCTAGGGCCGCACCCGCGACATATGGAGGTTCCCAGGCTAGGGGTCTAACAGGAGCTGTAGCCGCTGGCCTTCGCCACAGCCACAGCAACGCGGGATCCGAGATGCGTCTGCGACCTACACCACAGCTCACGGCAACGCCGGATCCTTAACCCACTGAGCAAGGCCAGGGATCGAACCCGCAACCTTATGGTTCCTAGTCGAATTCGTTAACCACTGAGCCACGACGGGAACTCCTGCCTCTGAAATTTCTAACAGCTCTTCACATATCAGAGATACTAGCCTGGGCTGGTTATTATCTCTTTTCCACCGCCCAAGCAACGGTCTGGATGTACGCCTGGGAGGCTGACCCTTATCTCCTCCACCACCCTGACTCCCTTGACAGCTGGTTTCTGGTTGGGTGTGGCCAATGGGAAGGACAGGCTGAGGAAGGGGAGGGTGGGATGAGAGAGAGTTGGGGCTGTTTTGCTCTTTGTCTTCCTGGCTCAGCAGTGACTCCATCTCCCTGGATAAAGCTTCCTTCTCAATAGTTGAGCTCTCAGTGGACTCTGATGACATTATTTCCTCCTTGCCTACTGGGCTCTAGGGTTGCTAAGGACATCCTGATGCTACTCGTCTCTGGGAATATCACATCCCTGCTTTGTTCCCTTAACCTGGCCCAGAACCTGGTCATCCCTTCATTAAAATATCTTTGAGCTATTTGGGAGTGAACTCTGAATCCTGTTAGAATCCGAATTGTCACATATTCCTTTGTGACACAAGCTGCAAATATGTTTTTTCCCGGTTTACCATTTTTTTCTTTGACTTTACTTATGATGCCTTCTTTTGTGTGTGTGTGTTGGGAGGGAGGTTAGGGCTGCACCTGCGACACATCAAAGTTCCCAGGGTAGGGGTCGAATCAGAGCTACAGCTACTGGTCTACACCACAGTCACCAGATCCCAGCCACGTCTGCAGCCCACACCACAGCTCATGGCAACTCCATATCCTTAACCCACAGCGACGCCAGGGATCGAACCTGCATCCTCATGGACACTAGTTGGATTTGTTTCTGCTGCACCACAACAGGAACTCCCAACTTACAGTGACTTCTTCTAAATGTTTTTTTCAATTGTGTAGTCAAATTTATCTTCATTATTATTATTACTTCTGGATATAGTGTCATAGTTAGGAACGTTTTTCTGCTGGTAAAAGAATTAATCCTCATTTTCTTTTGGTATTTCTTTGGGTTTCATTGTTGACATTTAGATCTCTGATCCATTGGGGATTTAACCCTTTGCACAAGCTCTTTTTTTTTTTTTTTGCCTTTTTATCGTTTTAGGGCCACACCCGTGGCATATGGAGGTTCCCAGGCTAGGGGTCTAACAGGAGCTCTAGCTGCCGGCCTTCGCCACAGCCACAGCAACGCGGGATCCGAGCCGTGTCTGCAACCTACACCACAGCTCACGGCAACGCCGGATCCTTAACCCACTGAGCAAGGCCAGGGATCGAACCCGCAACCTCATGGTTCCTAGTCGGATTCGTTAACCACTGAGCCACGACGGGAACTCACTTTGCACAAACTCTTAAATCATCTTCTGGGAGGAATGTCTAGTGGCTCAGCGGGTTAAGGATCTGATGTTGTCACTGCTGTGGCCTGGGTTCGATCCCTGACCTTGTAGGAGAAAAGGTCCTGGAAAAAGGTAGAAAGGAGAAACCCCGGCCCTGATAACTAAGCAAGTCCAGCCAACTACCCCTCCCCCATGTATCTGCTTCTCTAAACCTGCTTCCGCCTCTGTTACCTGGCCTGTCCTCACTGTGGTCCGCCAAGCATGGACCTGGAAGACTTAGCCCATAAAAGCCTTGAGAAACCCTTGTACGGGGCTCAGACTTCAGAGAGCCATTTCCTTAGGGCCCGCCGGCGTAATAAACCGGAGTTCTCCAACTGCTCGAGTGCTCGCTTGATTTCTCACTGGGCAAAACAGCTGCTGGAGCTGATCCACTGCGGCCACGGGGCTGCTGGGCAGCTGTCGTTAACCTGAGAAACTCCACATGCTGTGGGCATGGCCAAAAAAAAAAAAAGACAAAAAACAAAAAACACCTTATGGGGAAAAACCGTCTCAGTTTGGAATACACTATTTTCTGAGGAGTGTAAAAATTACGGTAATGGTAAAAATAATGGCAAAAATTATTTAAATCTTTTTTGTTGTTTTTGTTGTTGTTGTCGCCTTGCTCAAGGCACATGGAACTTCCCAGGCCAGGGAAGGAACCCAGGCCACGTCAGCAACTCAGTCCCCCAAGTGGCTGGATCCTTAACCCACTTCGCCACAGGAAAACTCATCTTGTAATCTCTTGTATGCCTATTCAGTACATTATAGTTTAAGACAGATTCAAATATAATAACAATAATAATGATAGTAATAATAATAGTAAAATACATGACCATAGTTAAATTTAACTAGCTGGAGCCTTAAATAATTAGAGCTTGCCAAGTTCTAGGCATTTCACAAGCACATATCATTTAATCCTCATCACGACTCTATGAAATAGGTCCTATTATCATAACCATTTTTCTTTTTTTCTTTTATTTTCTTTTTGCCTTTATCTAGAGCCGCACCCACGGCATATGGAGGTTCGCAGGCTAGGGGTCTAACAGGAGCTGCAGCTGCCGGCCTTCACCACAGCCACAGCAACGTGGGATCTGAGCCGTGTCTGCAACCTACACCACAGCTCACGGCAACACCGGATCCTTAACCCACTGTGTGAGACCAGGGATCGAACCTGTGTCCTCATGGTTGCTAGTCAGATTCCTTTTCACTGAGCCATGATGGGAAGTCCCAGGTGAGCGTTTTTCAGTTAAAGGACAGTGGATTCAAGTCTCCTCCTATGTCAGGGATTGTGGGTTCAAGTCCCAATTGGAGGGGTGGATGGATTCAAGTCCCAGCCCTCGGACGGGAGTCCCAATCTGAGTTTTGGCTGGGTTCAAGTCCCACCCAAGAAGGAGTGGGGTTTCCTGTGTATGAGCCCATTTAACTCTCAGGAAGATTCTGCAAAGTAGATTATTATCATCCCCATACTAAACTGGACAAAGGTAACATGAGGAAATATTAACCTAATTACCCAACATTTGCATTTTGTAAACGGGACATCTGGGTCTAGCTGGAACCCAGATTTGGGGACTAGGGGAGCTGGGTTTTTTGACTTCCTTCCTCTGAGTCCCACATCCATGCAGATTCCAGAGTCAGTCCAGCAGAACCCCTTCAGATTTAAGGGGAGGCCACGCTGAAGAGAGTGGAAACCATTAATCCTGGCTGTCTCGAGCAGTTGCCAAGTTGTCCCTGGCTGGGACTTGAAGGCCACTCACTGCCCAGGGAACCCGGGTTTCTACTCCAGCTGTAACCAGAGTGATGACTGATAACTTTGTAGTGGTAACTTCCTTGGGAAAGCACGCGTGGCAAGAGAAAACACTTTCATTTAGCAACACGGGGAAAAATTGTCTGAATGAACTGAAAGACCTCAGCAGGCCTTAATCAGGGCATTCAAGGGGGACACAGGGTATCCTTTAAAAAGGGTCCAGGGATTCCCGTCATGGCTCGGTGGTTAACAAATCTGACTAGGAACCATGAGGTTGCGGGTTCGATCCCTGGCCTTGCTCAGTGGGTTAAGGATCCGGCATTGCCGTGAGCTGTGGTGTAGGTTGCAGACGTGGCTTGGATCCCGCGTTGCTGTGGCTGTGGCGAAGGCCGGCGGCTACAGCTCCTGTTAGACCCCTAGCCTGGGAACCTCCATATGCTGCGGGTGCGGCCCTAGATAAGGCAAAAAGACAAAAAAAAGGGTCCAGAAAATTGTCTTGGAATTGGTGTATTGGGATACATGGGGCATATGTAGCGTGTGTGTGTGTGTGTGCGTGTGCGAGCACACATACATATTGCTATGTATCTATATCTATGCATAGTAGGATTTGTGGGTATTTTTCATCATTTTTTTTTAGTATTTTCTACCCCACCACTGGTTTCTTGACATGAATTTAAATTGGGGCCTGTCAGAATGGTTGCTCTTATTCAGGTGTAGATATAAAGTATTTCAGATACATCATGATTTCAGAGATATTAAAAGGTGTACACATAACAACTTGTGCAATTTTTTTCATCCTGATAACTGCTATCAGTATAAAGACATGCTCCTTCTGCTCCTGTTTAAGAAAGAGGGGAGTTCCCGCTGTGGCACAACAGGATCGGCAGCATCTCAGCAGCAGCAGGATGCAGGTTCCATCCCATCCTGGCACAGTGGGTGAAAGGATCTGGCATTGCAATAGCTGTGGCGTAGACTGCAGCTGCGGCTCAGATCTGATCCCTGGCCCAGGGATCACTCCCGCCTTCTAAACGGGCTTCGCCCTCTTGGCTTCCAGGACTACTCCCTTCTCCGTCTCAGGAGAGGCTTTCCTTTCCCGAGGAAACAGGTCCTCCTCCCCTCGACCCCTCAGTGTGGCCATGCTCCGCGCTCAGCGCTGCATCTTCTTTTTCTCTCTATATTCACTCACTCCCTTGATGATGTCGTTCTCAGTATTATGGGTTGAATTATGCCCCCCCTAAAGCTATGTTGAAGTCGAATATCTCAGAATGTAGTCCATTATCTCAGACCTTATTTGGAAATAGGGTTATTGCAGACATCATTAGTTAAGGCAAAGATGAGGTCCTGGTGCAGTAGGGTGGGTTCTTAATTCAATATGACCATCGCTTTTTGTATTTTTTTTTTTGTCTTTTTGCCTTTTCTAGGGCCGCACCCGCGGCATGTGGAGGTTCCCAGGCTAGGGGTCTAACAGGAGCTGTAGCC
>PVHT020000014.1:194806-215817 GCA_004024745.2 Catagonus wagneri
GGTGTAGGCCAGCGGCTACAGCTCCGATTAGATCCCTAGCCTTGGAACCTCCATATGCCACGGGCTGTGGGTGTGGCCATAGAAAAAAAGACAAAAAAAAAAGTGCCCGTTTCCACTAATCCACATTCAAATGTAATCACAATTTCTGGTTTGGTGTGTGAAAATTGATAAAGGGAAACCCTCTAAAATAAGTTCTGGAGGCCAGCAGGGGGAGCCCTCAGGCAGAACCACTCCACCTCATTCACAGGAAGAATTGTCAATTACAGGCAGAAGAACCATCAACAGGAAGGTATCATCACCTGCAGGTCCCAACAGGAAAAGGTGAACGCTGCATCGCCTAAGTCCACTGCTCCAGCAATTCAGCCAGTGAGAGCCAGTCATCACCCTGAGCTCTCACTGTTCTCCAATGGACTCCCACTCAAAACAACCCCTCCCGGTTTCCTTTTCTGTAAAATAATGTTCCTCGTCTTTGTCCATTGGAAAGTTGCCTGTGGTTTTTGCTGTGACTTGCTTGTCTCGAATTGCAATTCTCTGCTATTCCTGAATAAATTCGTTTTTGCTGATTAAAAAAAAAAGCAAAACCCATTGCTTGGTTGTTTGTTTGCTCATTTGTTTAGGGCTGCATCTATGGCCTATGGAAGTTTCTGAGCCAGGAGGGGTTGAATCTGAGCCACAGGTGTAACCTATGCTGTAGCTGTGGCAACACGGGATCCTTTAACCCACTGCACTTGGCCGAGGATTAAACTACTTTCCTCTGCAGCATCAGAGCACGGCAGTCGAGTTCTTAACCCACTGTGCCACAGAGGGAACTCCCCCACCATTTCATTTTTAAAGTCAACAGGTATATATTCTTCTAGGCTTTTAGTGTACATGCAGATGTGCACACAGATACAGATATGTTTGTGAAAATGAGATAATACTACTGTATTTTCTAGAACATTTTCATTGTATCATGGGTAACTTTCCATATCAGCACAAATAGACCTATTTTATTATTTTTAATTGTTTTGAATATGCTACTGCACAGATAGCGAAGATTTTTTTTTATTTTTTTGTCTTTTTTGTCATTTTAGGGCCACACGTGTGGCATATGGAAGTTCCCAGGCTAGGGGTCTAATCGGAGCTGTAGCTGCCGGTCTAAGCCAAGGTCATAGCAACGCAGGATCCGAGCCATGTCTGCAACCTATACCACAGTTCACGGCAACGCCGGATCCTTAACCCACTTAGTGATGCCAGGGATTGAACCCGCAACCTCATGGTTCCTAGTCAGATTTGCTAACCACTGAGCCACGATGGGAATGCCATAGCTAAGATTTTTTTAAATGATGGAGTCTTTGGTGTATGGAGATGTTTGTTACCTAAAGCTTTAGCAAACATCATCAGCTTTTAATTTGAGATGTGAAGTATTTGGGAAAGCGATTGTCCCACTTACTTTCACCTATAAATAAATTACTTTTAAAAAGTCACTTGTAAATAATTTTACTAATGAACAGATAATTAAGAAAATAAGTACTTTTGGAGTTCCCACCATGGCTCAGCAGAAACAAATCTGACTAGCATCCACGAGGACACAGGTTCGACCCCTGGCCTTGCTCAGTGGGTTAAGGATCTGGCGTTGCCGTGAGCTGTGGTGTAGTTTGCAGACATGGGTCGGATCTGGCATTGTTGGGGCTGTGGTGTAGGCAGGTGGCTACAGTTCCAATCTGACCCCTAGCCTGGGAACCTCCATATGCCATGGGTGCTGCCCTAAAAAGACATACATACATACATACATACATACATACATACATACATACATGCATACATACATAAACAGAAAAGTATTTTCATCCTGCCATCTAATAAAGCTAGTGCTAGGGAAGGAACATTTATGTTGAAGCTATATAATATACATACTAACCACAGGTCATTCTTTACCACTTGCTAAGCTAGTTTGTGATTTGTGATTGGGAGGTCACAGCTCTTTGGGTGACTCCGTTCATGCTTCCCTGTTTTACTGCACCCGGGACACTGCAGATACAGGTGAGTGAAGCACACTGAGGCAGCAGAGGCAGCAAGGCAGATACTTTGTATCTTCACAAGGAAGAGAGCAGAGAGAGAGAAGCAAGACTTCTTATCTCTCTTTTTTCTTTTTTGTCTTTTTGCCTTTATGTAGAGCCGCACCTGCGGCATGTGGAGGTTCCCAGGCTAGGGGTCTAACAGGAGCTGTAGCCGCCGGCCTTCGCCACAGCCACAGCAACGCGGGATCCGAGCCGCGTCTGCAACCTACACCATAGCTCACGGCAACGCCGGATCCTTAACCCACTGAGCAAGGCCAGGGATCAAACCTGCAACCTCATCGTTCTTAGTTGGATTCGTTAACCACTGCGCCACGAAGGGAACTCCTCTTATCTCTTCTTCTAAGTGCACTAATCCCATTCATGAGGGCTCCATCCTCCTGACCTAATCACCTCGCAAAGGCCCTTCCTGCAGATATCATCAGATGTGGGATTAGGCTCCAACATATGAATTTAGGGGAACACAAACTTTCAGTTCATTGCAGCATGTGTAAGTGTATATGTGTGGGTATACATAAGTATACATACACACGTCTGCATTTATTAGGCACCTACTTTGTGTGGGATTTTCATTCATTACGTCACTTAATCTTCATAAGGATCTAGTGAGTCAAGTAGAACTACAGTCCCCAGTTTACAAATGTGGACGCTGAGGCAGAGGGAATTTTCATAAAATCTCTTGTTGGGGGTGGGAGAAAGGACTGATTTCAGAATTGAACTCCTCACTTTTGAATTTGAAATACAGGTCTCTGTTAACTAGTAGCTCATCAGTCATCATGGGGACTATGAAATAATGCAAATAAATTGCCCAATAGGGAAACTGGAACTTGGAACCCAGCACATATTTGTCAGATATGAATATCTGTGTATTCTGTAGAAAGCATCTTTCAAAAGGTTGTCTGGGGGAGTTCTCTTGTGGCACAGTGGGTTAAGGATCTGGTGTTGTCACTGCAGTGGCTTAGGTGGCTGCTGTGGAATGGGCTCCATCCTTGGTCCAGGATCTTCCATCTGCCATGGGAGCAGCCAAAAAAAAAAAAGAAAGAAAGAAAGAAAATGTTGCCTGGGGAGTTCCTGGGGGATCGCAACGGGTTAAGGATCACTGTTGTGGTGCTGTTGGATCCCTGGCCTCAGAACTTCCACATGCTGTGGGCATGGCCACAAAACAAAACAAAAGTTGCCTGGGTTTAACTAACAATTTCATGCCAATAACCCTCCATCCTAAAAGCTAAAGATTGTCTTCGGAAATTTTTAAATGCCCATATCTCTTTTTTTAATTTTATTTTATGCCTTTTGTCATTTTAGGGCTCCACCCACGGCATGTGGAGGTTCCCAGGCTAGGGGTCTAATCGGAGCTGTAGCCACCAGCCTACACCACAGCCACAGCAACACAGGATCCGAGCTGTGTCTGTGACCTACACCCCAGCTCACGGCAACGCCGGATCGTTAACCCACTGAGCAAGGCCAGGGATCGAACCCGCAACCTCATGGTTCCTAGTCGGATTCGTTAATCACTGTGCCAAGACGGGAACTCCTAAATGCCCATATCTCTTAATTCTTCTTCCTTCTCTGTTGCCTTCCTAATACTCACACACAAACAGAGCAGGTGTTTCAAGATGAGACTACTGTAAATGAGGTCTGCAGCCCACAGAACCCTGAACGGCTTCACTCACAGTAGAAGCGACCCAGAGTAAAATCCATCCCCATGAAACCAGCTTGTGGGAACATTTATTCCCTCTTCCTTTCATGGTTTTCTCTTTGCTAGGGTTATTTTAGCAGACATAGAGTGTCCCTATCTCCTTTTCTAAGACTTCTCCAACACTTTCAGGAAGTATGTACAATGTGAAGGCAGAAAACTGCTTACGTATGTCACAGAAGAAGAAAGAACTGAGGAGTTCCCTGTTGTGACTCAGCAGTAACGAACCCTCTAGTATCCACGAGGACGTGGGTTCGATCCCTGGCCTCTCTCAGTGGGTTAAGGATCCGGTGTTGCCATGAGCTGCGGTGTAGGTTGCAGATGCGGCTTGGATCTGGCGTGGTTGTGGCTGTGGTGTAGGCCAGTGGCTACAGCTCCGATTTGACCCCTAGCCTGGGAACTTCCACATGCCGTTGGTGCAGCCCTAAAAAATACCAAACAAAACAACAACAACAATGACAACAAAAAAACCGGAGCTGTAGGTTTGAAGGCTTGTTCTCCAGCTTATGGGTCCCAGCCATGTGCATCAAGATCACCTTGGGATATCTGACAAGATGCAGCGTCCCAGAGTTCCACCCCAGACCTGCCATATTCGTTAGAGAAATATTTCTCAAGTCTAACACATCCTTTTAAACAAATAACAAATATTTGCTAACAATCTTTTAGTGCCCTGAAATGAAATTCATAATGACATAATCCACCTACATTAAGAATTCTGAAACTTTAAAATGACACTGCAATGTTACTGAGTGATTATATCACACTTTTTTTCTTTTTAGGGTCGCAGGTGCTAGGGGTCGAATCAGAGCAGCAGCTGCTGGTCTATGCCACAGCCACGTGGGATCAGAGCTGTGTCTGTGACCTACACCACAGCTCACAGCAATGCCGGATCCTTAACCCACTGAGCGAGGCCAGGGATCGAACCTGTGTCCTCACGGATAACAGTCGGGTTCATAACCCACTGAGCTACAGTGGAAATTCCTATATCGCACTTTTATCCATAACTTTCCTCATCCAGAGAAAAGTCAAAGGATCTATAAGACCCCGCACCATCCCCTTTTCTCTCTGAACTCAGATGTAATTTCTTTACCTCTTACTCATGCTTCTCAAGGCACACCCGTGTCACTGTCCCTTTGACAACCTAAATATGCTTTCTCCTGCTCTTCTCCATGCCCCAGACTCTCTGCCTGAGATGTCTACCTGGCTGACTCACTTCCTTCAAATCTTTTCTCAAAAGATACCTTCTCAGTGAAGCTTTCTCTGACTACACTATTCAAGCTCCATCTCTACTCCTGACACTTCATTGTCCCTTCTCACCTTTATTTTTTTTCTTATCATTTATCACTACCTAAGACGAAATATATTTTTATTGTGTCTTCTCCACCCAAGGATAAGCTCCATGAGGGCAGGGATTTTTGTCTCCCTTGTTTACTGTTGTAACTTTAGTGCTAGGAGCTGGTATATCATGGCTACTCAGAAAACGTTGTTGGGAGTTCCCGTCCTAGCTCAGCCGAAATGAATCTGACCAGCATCCGTGAGGACACAGGTTCAATCCCTGGCCTTGCTCAGTGGGTTAAGGATCTGGCATTGCTGTGAGCTGTGGTGTAGGCCAGTGGCTATAGCTCCAATTCGATCCCTAGCCTGGGAACCTCCATATGTCTCAGGTGTGGCCCTGAAAAGCCAAAAAAAAAAAAAAAAAAAAAGAGAGAGAGAGAGAGGGAGAAGAAAATGCTGTTGAATGCAGGAATGAATGAGAAACAAAACTATGCTTGTTTCGGAGTTCCCGCTGTGGGTCGGCGGTAATGATCCTGACTAGTATCCATGAGGACAGGAGTTTGATCCCTGGCCTCGTTCAGTGAGTTAAGGATCCAGCATTGCCATGAGCTGTGGCATGGTCACAGACATGGCTTGGATCTGGCATTGCTGTGGCTGTGGCCAGCAGCTACAGCTCTATATTCAACCTCCAGCCTGGGAACTTCCATATGCTGCAAGCGTGGCCCTAAAAAGACAAAAAAAAAAAAAAATTATGCTCATTTCAATATATTAACCCTACCAGATGACGCTGTGAAAAGGCAGACCCTTGCAGTTATAGATAGGATCACCATGAATATGACATATAAAAATGCAGACCTGGTCACCTAACCTGTATTGGTAAATCCAACATCATGAGTGGCAGTGATTTTCCAAACTTCTTGGTGAAGTTTGAACAAATCAAAGTACACGCTTCCCTGAATTTACGCAGTAACAGCATTCCTAAACGAACTGATGTATAACAGAACCACGTAAACCAAAACAAACAACATCTTTGTGCCCAGATTAAAACAGTTTGATTCCAGATTCAGAAAATGACAGGGTTTTTTTGGTGTGTGGGTCTTTCTAAAGTCACAAGTGAGAGGAATTCTTCTTGTCTAGAACTGTACCATGTACTGCAGGATGTCTAATATGCTTGGCCCCCACCCACTAAATGCCAGGAGTGCCCTCTAATCATTGTGACTACCCCCAAGTGTTCCCACAGATTTCCAAAATGTCATATCGAGAACCACTGAGGGAGATGGTTTCTGTCCTAATAGAGAAATAAACCCATATAAGTTTAAAAGAAAAGTATTTATTGGGAGTTCCCATGGTGGTGCAGTGGGTTAAGAATTTGACTGCAGCAGCTCGGATCACTGTGGAGACACGGGTTCAGTCCCAAGCCTGAGCAGTGGGTTAAGGGATCTGGCATTGCCACAGCTGTGGCATAAATCGCAGCTGCAGCTCGGATTAAATCCCTGGCCTGGGAAAATTCCATGTGCCATGGGTGAGGCCTTAAAAAAAAAAGGTATTTACTGGGTCCTGTAACTGATGGGTCCAGGGGTATATCAACTTCAGGGAAGGCTTCATCCAGGATCCAATGGTTTTAGCCAGGACCTAAATTCTCCTATTTCTCACCTCCCAACACATACCTTTCTATACTCTAGTTTCCTAAGTTCTGGGTCCACCCAGTATTCTCAGCAAAATGTCCTTGAGGCTTCATTCTGACCAGTCGCCATCCCTGAACCAATCATGTGGTTGAGAAGAGTGGGAAATGCTGATAATCGGAGTCCACTCTGACTGTGGGACCGGGGAGAGGTCAATCCTATGTAAATCCCACGACCGACCCCCAGGGGGAGCAATGATTTCTTGAAGGAAATCTGAGGGTACTCTGCCCCCAGGAGAGGGAATGGAGGCTGAGCAGCAACCAGGCACCCCCAACTCCTGAAGAGTCACTATCTCTGGGAATGCAGCCTGAAACTCAGAAGCTTCACAAACTACCTCAGGGATTCTTTTTTTTTTTTTCAAAGAGCTTTATCAAGACACAATATACATACCACAAAGTTCATCCATTTAAAATGTATAATTCATTGCTTTTAAATATATTCGCAGTTGTGCAACTATCACCATAATCCAATTTCAGAACATTTTCATCACCTCCAAAAAAGACCTTTTACTCCATTAGCGGTCACGTCCATATCACTCTGCCCCTCCAGCTCTTGGCAATCACTAATCGTCTTTCTGTCTCTTTAGATTTATTATTCCACACATTGAACACAAATGGAATTATGCAATATGTGACCTTTTGTGTCTGGTTTCTTTCACCTGCATAAATAATGTTTCCAAGGTTCATCCATGTTGTAGCCTGTGTCAGCATTTCAGTCATTTTTATGGCTGAATAATCCATCCATCGTATGGATAGCCCACATTTTGTCTATCCATTCACCCATGGTCAGATATTTGGATCATTTCCACTTTGGGGCTATTATGAATAATCTGTATATAAATGTTCATAGCAGCGTTATTTTATATGGATGTACATTTTTATTTCTCTCTACCTAGAAGTGAAATCCTTGGTCATATGGTACCTTTATGTTTCATATTTTGAGAAACTGCCAAACTGTTTTCTAAAATTGTTGCATCATTTGACATTCCCACCATCATGTACAAGTGTGCTTATTTCTCCACCTCTTCCATAATCCTTGTTATTGTCTTTTTCATTACAGCCATCCTGTGGGTGGAAGGGGGAAGCTTACTGTTTTTTCTTTTTTGTTGTTGTTGTTTTGTTTCAGCCATATCCATGGCACATGGAAGTTTCAGAGTCAGGGACTGACTCGAGCCACAGCAGCGACCCAAGTCTCTACTGTGACAATGCCGCATCCTTCACCTACGGAGCCACAAGAGAACTCTGGAAGCTTGTTGTTCTGACTAATGACATCCAGCTGCTTTTCATGTGCTTATTGGCCATTTATATAACTTCTTCAGAGATATGTATGTTCAGATCCTTGGCCTATTTTAAAAATGGGCTGTTTACCTTTTTATTATTGAGTTGTAAAAGTTCTTTATATAGTGTGGATACATGTCCTTTATCAGATATACAATTTGCAAATAATTTATTCCATCCTGTGCGTTGACTTTTTTTTCTTTTTTTAGGGCTACGCCTGCAGCATATGGAAATTCCCAAGCTAGGGGTCAAATGGAGCTGTAGCTGCTGGCTTAGGCCACAGCCTCAGCAACACCAGATCTGAGCCGCATCTGTGACCTACACTGCAGCTTGTGGCAATGCTGGATCCTTAACCCACCGAGCAAGGCCAGGGATCAAACCTGTGTCCTCATGGATATTAGTTGGGTTCTTAACCCACTGAGCCACAATGGGAAACCCCCCTCCTTTTTTTTTTCCTCAGTGTGCAGTGCCTTGATGTGGGCTCTCAGTTCCCAGAGCAGGAATTGAACCTGGGCCAAAGTGGTGAAAGCACTGAATCCTAACCATTAGACCACTAGGGAACTCCTTCTGTTCATTTTCTTTGTCTTTCCCTTTTTTTTTTTTTTTTTTTTTTTGGCCTAGGCTGAGGCATGAGGAATTTCCCGGGCAGGGGTGGAACCCTCACCATAATAGCGACCAAGCCACTGCAGTGACAACACCAGATCCTTAACCCACTGCACACAAGAGGACTCCTTAAAGTTTTAACTTTTGATGAAATCCAACATATCAAACTTCTCTTTAATTCCTTGTGCTTTTGATGTTTTATCTAAGAAATCTCCAAGTGATGCTTGTAAATCCCAAAGTTTGGGAATTCCCATAGTGGCTCAGCGGAAGTGAATCTGACTAGCATCCATGAGGATGCAGGTTCGATCCCTGGCCTCGCTCAGTGAATTAAGGATCTGGCGTTGCCTATGTGAGCTGTGGTGCAGATTGCAGATGTAGCTCGGATCCCACATTGCTGTGCTGTGGTGTAGGCCGACAGCTGCAGCTCTGATTTGATTCCTAGTCTGGGAACCTCCCAATGTTGTGGGTGCGGCCCTAAAAAGACCAACAACAACAAAAAAAAATGCAAAAGTCTGAGAACCAGAAGCCTCTGAAGACATACTTTAATTATTTTTATTTTTTCATTAATATATTTTAAATGTTTTATCAGGTTAGGCCCTGGTCCTCAAGTGGTGCATAAACGAGGGTTCCTGTTCTCATTGAACAAGGGAAGGCATACCACAGACAGACAATAGAAAAAATACATATATATAATAAATTGGGATAAATTTTATATTAGGGCTCCGAGAGAGACCAGAGGCTTAGATAGGCAAGGAAGACTCCTCTGAGGTGGTGACATTTAAACTGAGATGTCAGGGCTAACAAGGATTCAGTGTGCGAAGAATAGCAGAATAATATTCCATGCGGAACATGCCAACATACTTCCCAGCTTTGCTTTGGCTTAGTTTTACATGAATTGCTATATTGAAAACATATTTTATATCAGCAATGTCTTATCATATGCAGATTCTTCAACCAGCATCTAGAATTCACTTGGATGAGGCCTTTCATTATCTCAGTTCAGAAGTCTTGGAGGGGGGGACCCCAAAAGGCATAGCTTATGAAACTGATTTGGGAGAAGGAAAATTATTATATGTCCTTTTCTTATTCTCTGAAGAAAAATTAATCCTTACCCAAAATCAATGTCATCAACGTTTTCCACACAACTGTCATCTACGTGGCGATATATAGCGAACTAAAAAATATTTTTCCTATGTTTTCTCTGTGTTTGAATCCCGATCACAGCTCAATATTAGCTTCAGAAGAATAAAAAAATCTTAAGAAAGCAATTGAAAAAATGCGTTTGTTGGCAGCAATTTCTATCCTTGAATGCACAGTTAAGTTCTGAGCTATGAGCTAGGGGAAGAAAAACCTTTGTGATAAATAATATATCTGATAATGAGCAGCAGAGGAAAAAAATATTTTCAGTTGAAGAGTTCAAAGTGAAATAGAGTAAGTCTGGGAAAGACAGCTTTTGCATCAGGGGTGGGCACGGAGCTGAAAGAGCCATAGTTGTGCTTGATCTTCACGCTCTCTATGCCTGTCTGTGGCATATATTACCAGGCCTTTCTTGAATACCAGCTTTTAAAAGGGTTTGGCTCTCAGGTTCTACAGTATTAGGTGATTTACTTACATTATTTCATCGCATCTCTTTAACTCCACAGATAGGCAGTTATGAGTTTGCCTAATTTATACATGAATAAGCTGAGATTCAGAAAGGTTAAATAACGCCACCTCTGAGGTCACAAAGCTAAGCCAGTGTCTGAGTCAGTGCAAATTAAAAAAATAAACTAGAATTTCAGGATGAAAGTCTAAAATACTGCTGAGAACAGACTGCTTGAACCTCCTTCAGGCATCTGGCTTATTGGGGACCTAGACTCTGAGAGGAGTTTCAGCTTCCAGTTTTGGACCAAGTAAAGCCTCTGTCTCATTGGAATATAAGGCACCCCGTTTACTTTTTGTGTCCCCATTAGCCCATTTGTCCCTGAAGACAAGCTGGGTTTTGGCAGGTGCTCTAGCAAATTATCCTTCTAAATGGTACCTTAGTGGCCTAATAATAATAAGAAAGCACTCCCACAGCGCCAATCTGCAGACAAGGGAATAACTAATGCATTTATTAAAGCAGACGGATTTTAGAGGAATTCGAATCCTGGGAAGACCGTCAGTTTTTGCTGGAGTCCGGTAAACTAGGCTTTATAACTTTATAACTCCCCCCCGCCCCCGCAGTCTGCCCTATATGGAAGTTCCCTGGCTGGGGGTCCAATGGGAGCTGCAACTGAGGCCTAGCCACAGCCACGGGCAGCACCAGAGCCCAGCCACACCTATGCCTACCTGCACCTTGGGGCAAGGGTTGGGGGGTGTTGACTGAAAGAGGTCAGGGATTGAACCTGCATCTTCACAGAGACAACGTAGGGTCCTTAACCCAATGAGCTACAACCCGAACTCTGATAACGTCTTAGCCGATTCTTTTGCCGCCCTGTTTCTCTCCCTCGCCTTCCTTCCTTCTTTTCCTCCCTCCCTTCCTAAGGCAGTTTTACCGTTTGTTTCAACTTTGTGTTCCTTTATTAGGACTGCTACACAGAACATACAGGAGGCTAGGGATGGCACAGAACGTGCCGGGAACGGACGTGGCAAAAAACCCAAAACAATATGAGAAGGAATTGTTCCGTCCTATGGACTGGCAGCACCCTGCCCTGTGTATTGTGATTATTGCTCCCCGACCTTTTAGGTTCAGAGGGACTGGGGAGCGGCATCGTAAAGATCTGTTTACACCCACCCTTCCACTCGCAAGGGCGTCCTCAAAGGCTGGCTTCGAGCTCGATTCCCTGTGATATTCCCAGGGCACAGGACGGTGCCTGGCACAAGCGGACGCTCGGACACGTTGCCTGGATGAATGAAAGGTGAGCCGAAAAGGCGTACGCGAGGAGGCGTCCACGGTGAGAGGGGAGCAGGAGAATGGGACTGTGCGGAGCCTACAGTAAGAATCCGAAAGTGTGAGTGCGATGGAGAGAGAAATAGAAAAGGGGATGTCCCAACGGCTGGAACCGAGACGAGGAACGCGATCGGGGATCGGGGGGAAGGCCCGAGGAGGGACCACAAAGGTTTACAGGAGAAAAGTGGTGCGAGCCGAGAGGGTAGGGGCGAGACAAAGAGCAGCGGCTGAAGCCAGTTGCGGGAAGAAATGGAAAAGTGGCCGGGAGGGAGCGCAGACGCCCAGGAAGGGCCGTGAGGGATGGGACGCGGCGGCGCCCGGGCGGGGCCGAGCGGGGCGCGGGGCGCGGGGAGCGGGGGAGGCCCGCGGGCGCAGGGGCTGCGCCGGGGCGGCGGCGGAGGGGCGGGCGGCGCCCGCGGAGGAGGGGCGCGGGCGCCGCAAAGTTACTTGGCCTGCGCCCGGCCGGGTCCTCGTGCGGCTGGCGGGGCGGCGGGAGGAGCGAAGCGGGGCTCGGCGGGCTGAAACCCGAAACCTCCGCTCCCCGAGCGCGGCCGGGAGGAAGGAAGCGGCGGCCGAGGCGGGGAGGCGGCCCGGCCGGACCCTGAGCTGCGGCGGCGGCGGCGGCGGCGGCGGCGGCGGCGGCGGCGGCGGCGGCTCCTCGGTGAGAGCACCGGCGGGGGCGCGGGCGGGGATGGAGCGGGGCCGCGGTCACTGTGCCGGCCGGGAGGGCACGGGGGTGCAGGCCGGGCGGGGTCTCCGCGCCCCCTTCGCCCAGGCCTCCCCACCCCCACAGCGCTTTTCTGCCCTCCGCGCCCCCTCGGAGGAGAGGGGGTTGTCCTCCCCGCCTGACTCCGTCTTGCTTCGGGGAGCCCGGGCTCTTTGTGGGAAGCTCTTGGGGGCGCGCCCCTCCTGTGCGTCGAGGGGTTTCCGAGAGGCCCTGGCCTCTAGCCTGCCTGGCTTCTCCGGCGCCGCCTGAAGCCCCACTTCCGAGACCCCCCCAGGAAGCGAGGACACTGGACCCAGCTGATAGGGATCGTGCCCTTTCGGAACCCGGAGCTTTACGCCCCGCTCCGGGACAGGTGTGTGGGGCTCAGCGGCCTCGACCCTGAGCTGAAATCCGTGAGGACCAGGTGAGTTACATCCTCCCAGTCGGGGCTCAGGGCGGTGCTACCGGAGCCGGGCGGAGGAGGATGCACCCAGAAGTCGCCCGGCCCAGCTCGGCGCCGTCGGATAGGCCACTCTCCTCCTCAGATCTGCGAGAGGGAGACTCGGTTGCTTTTTTTTTGGGGGGGGGGCTTGGTCCGCCTTCTGCGCCAGAGCTTAACCCCCGGTGCAACCTTTTGACAAAGACACGCGGGGCGAGAATGGTCTGTTGGATTCTGGAATGCTCTGGGGCGCGTCAGAGGGGTCTGATCTCTAGTAAGCACCCAGCGGAGCGTTGGCATCACTTTACCTCACGTCTTTGCGGCTGTTTTTGTCCGTTGATGTCCCTTTTATCCGTTTTGTGAGGTGCTTGCAAGAGCAGGTCGTTTGCTCCTCCTTGTGAAGGAGGTGTGGTTCGGGAGAAAGGACTGGAGTTCCTTGATGTATCCAGTGGGGATAATGATAACACCTAAATCATCAGCCTGAGTCAGCCAGCGGCATTGGGGGCGGGGTGGGCGTCCCTGTGCCCCCTCCCTGTCCACCAGCAGGGATTCAGCCTCACCTCTTCTCCCCCCTGTGACCTGGACCCGGAAATGAGCTTCGGAGAGTTACTGCATTTGGGAAATCGTAGGTGGCTTTCCCTTATAATCGCTCTTAACCGCACAGCCAGAGAGACAGGTGAGGAAAGGCATTTTCCAGGCCTCCAGAGGAGAGCGAGGCGGTGGGAGGGACCTCCGATCGCAGGGACAGGGGTTCTTCATCCAGTTCTCTTTAACTGAGATTCAGTCGTCCACTTGGGTCGCTTCGTCCACAGCACCCCTTTTTCTCCCCGTCTCAATTTCACACTCATACTTCTCAGATGCTTCCAAACACGTTTATATACACTTGGGAAATTTCATTTGTCTAAGAGTCCTGTGAAGTATTATGAGCCAGTTTTACAGGTGAGGCAGCTGAGACTCAAGAGAGGAAAAGTATTCTGCTGGGCAAGCAGGGAGCCGAGATTGAACTCAGGTCTTTTGACTTAGTGCTTCTTATTCGGGGCTCCATCGCACAGGTGGGTCCTCGAACTCAAGTCCTTGCACTGCAGCTGCACCACCGTGAGGGGAAGAATAGGGCCTCTTCACAAAGAGGCCTGCCTGGCGTGTAGAACCGAAATCCAGGCCTCAGGTAGTCAAATCCTCCTCTTTGTGTTGCAGCCCTGTGCAGGGAGTTTGAGAGATGAGGCTGCGCCATGTGATCAGAAGGGCGGAGTTGGTTGTTTGGGTTCAGCAGAAGGCAAAATGGGCTAAGCAGAATACAGAATGTCAGCCAGAGGAGGTACATAGAGTTCTGTGATGTAACCTCGGCTGCCAGGACCAGTCAGGAAGCCTGCCTGGGTGCTGGAGGAGAGCAGGCAAGAGGGCTGTGTGGGGACTCTGTGTAGAGCATGCCTTCCCAGAGAGAGAGAAGAACAGATGGACCAGGTTCCAGAACATTGCTTGATCTGAATTGGGTAGGGGGAGGAGGAAGTTGCAAATTTTTATGGAAGAAAGCACCATGTTTTTTAAGTTGGCCACTAATTCAAAACGTTTTAGAAAATGTTCAGGACAACCAAGTTATGTGTGCAGGCTGGTTGTGGTCTGCAGACTGCTGGCTTGCAAACCTTAGGAAGTACCAAGATGCAGTGAAGCATGACTAGAGAGGAGAAGTGGGGTCTTCTCGCTGTTTTTCTTTGAGAGCCAAAAACATCCACAAAGTTGGAAATAGCTTATCAGTGTTACCTGGAGTTTGGAGGAAGGAGCGACTTGATGACTCAATACTCGATTCATTCAGCCAGTACTAATCTTGACGGTGATTCTGTACCTACCCCAAGAGAGTGCTTACAGCCAGTTTTGATCTGTTTCCTTGGCCAGTTTATACGCCCAGCAAGGAGGAGGATGGCATTGATGGCAGATATGTTGAGGGAAGCTTTGGAGACATTCCACATTTTAAATGTGGTTAGAGGTAAAACAATGGAGGTACATTCTATTTAGCTTTGCGTTTGGTTTATACTCAAGTAACGGGTGAGATCGTACTGTATTAGGAGCACAGTCCGAAGTCAGACAGCCTAAACCCAGCCCTGCCACTTATAAACCTGTGACCGTGGATGAATAGTGGCAAGCATGCCTGGAATATAGTAATTTTTTAGAAGTATGAGTTGTTATGAAATATTTTTAAAATATACAAATATATAGGAAAAAAAATTTAAGTTCCTCTACTCCGTCTCTCCATCTGAGAGGTAACCACTGTACAGGTATTTTTTTCCAGGTCTTTTTCAATTAAGCAATATGTTAGGGAGTCCTGTTGTGACTTAAGGACCTGTCATTGTCTCTCTGAGAATGTGGGTTAAATCCCTGACCTGGCTCAGTGGGTTTGGCATCGCGCCAAGCTGCAGCGTAGGGCACAGATGCAGCTTGGAACTGCTATTGTCTTGACTGTGGCGTAGGCCTCAGCTGCAGCTCGGTTTTGACCCCTGGCCCAGGAACTTCCATACGCTGAAGGTGCAGCTGTAAAACAAATACACTGGGGAGTTCCCATCGTGGCTCAGTGGAGACAAATCTAAGAACCACGAGGTTGCGGGTTTGATCCCTGGCCTCTCTTAGTGGATTAAGGATCTGGCGTTGCCATGAGCTGTGGTGTAGGTTGCAGACGTGGCTTGGATCCCGCACTGCTGTGGCTGTAGCTCCGATTAGACCCCTAGCCTGGGAACCTCCACATGCCGCGGGTGTGGCCCTAAAAGGATCAAAAAAAAAAAAAAATCATAACATTGGGGTCATATATAATTATATGGTATGACTTGTTTGACTTAACAATAAGACTTGCAGAGTTCCCAGGTGGCACGGCTAGGTTAAGGACCTGCCATTTTCACTGCTGTCACTCAGGTTGCTGCTGTGGTATACGTTTGATCCCTGGCCCTGGAACTTCCCCATGCCAAGGGTATGACCAAAAAAAAAAAGAAAAAAAAGACATGGTTGTTTTCTAATATCAATAACATGTATATTTCATTCTTTTAAATGGCTACATACTCATAGTCTATATTCACCATAATACATTTAAACATTCTCCTATTGAGGGACTTTTATATTGTCGCCAACCTAATATAAGTAATGCTGTAATGAATGTCCTTTTACATACGTCTCTGCGCACTTGTATTTTTGGATAAAAGTTACTCTTAGAGGTGGAGTTGGTAGGTCGAAGGGAATATATAGTTTACACATTTTTTGGAACAGAATTTCTGTTTATTGGGATCTGCAGATTGTGCAGAACAAGAGAATGAATTTATTAATTCACTTATTAGTAAAGTATTTATTAAGTTTACTTGTTTGGGGATAGGTCATATCCGGGGTACTGTATTTGGAGATATAGTTAGTATACATAAGGCACAACATTCAAAGGCTGTAAAAGGTGACACCTCCTTCCTACTGTAGCCCTCTGTTTCCCTCTTTAGGTACAACCAATTTTGCCAGTTTTTGTCTGTTCTCCTTGAGATAGTCCATGACCTATAGGCAAATAAAATGTATGTTCTGTTTTTTTTCTCTCTAAAAAACGAATCTGGTAGCATACTAAATACCCCTTTCTGCTTATGGAATTTAAAAAATCTTAGAGACCATTCTATATCAAAGTTCTGTGCGTTTTAAATGTTGATAAATTCTTCCAAATCTACCCTTAAAGAAACTAATGAAGGAGATCTCTTTGTGGCTCAGTGCCTAATAAACCCGAGTAATATCCATGTAGGATGCAGATTTGATCCCTGGCCTCACTCAGTGGGTTAAGGATCCGGTGTTGCGGTGAGCTGTGGTGTAGGTCTCGAGATGTGGCTGTGGCTGTGGCTGTGGTGTGAGCTGGCATCTGCAGCTCTGATTTGACCCCTAGCCTGGGAACTTCCGTATGCCGTAGGTGCAGCCCTAAAAAGCAAAAAGAAAAAAAAAAAGAACAAAACTCAATTGAGGAGTTCCCTTGTGGTGTAGCAGGTTAAGGACCTGGTGTTGTCACTGCAGTGACTCGGATTGTTGCTGTGTGTGGCATAGGTTAGATCCCTGGCCTGGGAACTTCTGCATGCCACAGGGGAGCCAAAACAAGCGAAAAAAAATCTTAATTTTTACTCTCTCAATTGCCCATCAATCTTTTAACAGTTTTTCCATTGAATTCTTTGTGATTCCATCAATTTTTCAGACTCGTTCAAAATTCTGCATTTTAATCCTTTTCTTGTTAAGAAATCAGATGTATTGCCTTTTATATCTTACCCCAGCTTTGCTTATTGGACCTTTGTGCAAAAATGTTTAATATTTATACAGTTAAATCTATAAAAAACTTTCCTCGGAGTTCCCATCGTGGCGCAGCGGAAACTAATCCAACTAGGAACCATGAGGTTGTGGGTTCAATCCCTGGTCTTGCTCAGTGGGTTAAGGATCTGGTGTTGCCATGAGCTGTGGTGTAGGTCACAGATGTGGCTTGGATCCCATGTTGCTGTGGCTGTGGTGCTGGCCGGCAACTATAGCTCCATTTCGACCCCTAGCCTGGGAACCTCCATATGCCGCAGGTGCAGCCCTAAAAAGAAAAAAAAAAAAAGTAAAAGCTTTTCTCTGTGGCTTGAAGTTTTGTGTTTATTTAGGAAGTCCTCTCCTATCTCAAGATTAAATTTTCCTAAATTTTCTCCTTCGTCTCTATTCTTTCCTTGCTTGTTTTCATCTAAAGTATTTTAAATTACTGTATTTTTTATAATGATTTTTATTTTTTCCTTTATAGACGATACATCTTTTGTTTCATCTTTCTTCAGTGACCCTCCTCTCTGACCTTGAGGAGATCCAGGTTTGGATTTGCCCATGAGCCTCTTTAGCCAGTGTACCATTCCAGTTTTCTATCACTTTTCTAGTGACTATATTCACCAAGTCTTAAGGACGTGCTCTTCTCCAGGTGGACAAAAGAGAGAGAGGGCATTCTGGACTGTGGAACCATTGTCATGTGCAAAGTCATGGAACTGGAGAACAGCAGTGTGTACTTGGAGAACGGTTATTTATTCAGCATAGCCAAAGTGTACCCAAAGGAGGGTCCTGCAAATGAATAGATTCTGCAGGTGCCAAGGGATGGCACGGCCTAACCAGGTTTGTCTAGGGGATGATTGTTCTGGCAGCAGTGAGGAGGACAAAGACAAGAATGTGCGATAGAAACATCTGATCATCATCCAGGGGAAAGACGGTAAGGCTGTGAGCCTGGGTAATGGCAGTGAGGATGAAGTTTTGAGTTAGAATTTAGTGGCGCACTAGATGTCTATGACAGGGAATGGAACCAACTAGTATTTATCGCTTTACACACATTGTCTCATTGAATCCTTTCAATACAGTGGAAATCCAAAGGTCAGATATGTTCCTTAATCTACCCAAGGTCACACAGTCAGAAAGTGTCATTCAGGGTCTTGGCTCCATCAAGATTATCTGACAAGAGTGGTCTAGGATGTCCTAGGTTTCTGTCTTGAGTGGTTCTGGTGGGTGGTGATGGTTTTTTTTCTAGGGTAGAGAAAGACACGAAGAATAGCATATTGAGACGGTAGAAGCAGAGATGACGAATTCCATTTTGCATATGTAATATCTGCGGTGCCTGGGTGTGGCATATGGGAGAAAACATCTACTAGGCGGGTAGATATGAATCCAGGGTCCTCAGGAGTAGTCCAGGCTATAGATGGAGATTTCAGAGTCATCATCATTTAGATGAGTATAGAGAAAGGGTGTTCATACAAGAGAGAGACGAGGTATCATATAGTACTCTTTCTTTTGCAGATGGTAAAAATCCAGTCCAATTTGGCATAGGCAAAAAGGAAAGTTATTGGCTCATGTCACTAAAAAGCTCAGGAGTGTACTTGGCTTCAGGCATGGGTTCAGGGTTCAAATAATTCATCAGGACTTGTTTTTATAATTATTTTTAAGGTTTAAGGTTTTATTGAAATATAGCTGATTTATAGTGTTATAATTGTTTCTATACTACAAAATAATTCAGTTATACATGTACACATCCATTCTCTTTCAGATTCTTTTCCCATATAGATTATCACAGAATACTGGGTAGAGTTTCCTGTGCTATACAACGGGGCCCCACTGGCCAGTCATTGCATATACCTTAGTGTGGGTATGCCAGTCCCAAAGACCCAGTCCCTCGCTCCCCACCCAGCACTCATCCCCTTTGGTAACCACAGGTTTGTTTTCAAAGTCCCTGAGTCTGTTTCTGTTCTGCAAATAAGTTCAATTGTATCCTTTTTTAAGTGATATCATATGATATTCTTTCACTGTCTGACTTCATTTAGGATGTCCATACATGTTGCTGCAAATGGCATTATTTCATTCTTTTTCACGGTCGAGTAAGATTCCCCTGTATATCTATTCACGTCTGTATATATTCACCACATCTTTTCCATTCCTCTGTTGATGAACTTTTAGGTTGTTCCCATGTCTTGGCTATTGTGAATAGTGCTGCAATGAACGCTGGGGTGCATGTATCTTTTTGGGTTAGAGTTTTCTTCCAATAGATGCCCAAGAGTAGGATTGCTGGATCATATGGTAGTTCTATTTTTAGTTTTTTGAGGAAACTTCCATATTGTTTTCCATAGAGGTTGTACCAATTTCCATTCCCACCAGTAGCGTAAGAGGGTTCCCATTTCTCCTCACCCGTTCCAGCACTTATTGTTTGTAGACTTGATGATGGTGACCATTCTGACTGTTGTAAGATGGTAGCTCATAGAATTTTTGATTTGCATTTCTCTAATAATTAGAGACGTTGAGCATCTTTTCATTTGTTTTTTGGCCATCAGTATGTCTTCTTTGGAGAAATGTTTATTTAGATCTGCCCATTTTTTTTCATGGGGTTATTTGTTTTTGACACTGAGCTGTATGAGTTGTTTGTGTATTTTGAAGATTAATCTCTTGTCGGTTGCTTCATTTGCAAATATTTTCTCTCATTCTGCGGCTTATCTTTTCATTTTGTTTACGGTTTCCTATTCTGTACAAAAATTTGTAAGTTTAATTAGGACTCATTTGTTTCTTTTCGCTTTTATTTCTATTACTCTAGGAGGTGGATCTGAGAAGATATTGCTGTGGTTTATGTCAATAGAGTATTTGGCCTGTGGGGACTTGTTTTCTTAACTCCCTCTGTCTCATGCTCTCCCCTCGTGATGATTTAGGGAAGCTGCAGTGCAGTTCCAATGCAGAGCTGTCTTTCTCCCAGCTAGCCCAGAAACAATCCTGTTATGTGTCATAAACTGATGGGGTCAGAGACAGTAGAAATATGCTCTTGGCGAGGCATCAGTGGCGTGTCACATCCATGAAGGCACATGAGCTCAGAGAATGAAAAGGATGACTCTTCGCGGAGTTCCCTTTGTGGCTCAGTGGTTAACGAATCCGACTAGGAACCATGAGGTTGTGGGTTCAATCCCTGGCCTTGCTCGATCCCTGGGAACCTCCATATGCTGTGAGTGTGGCCCTAGATGAGGCAAAAAGACCAAAAAAAAAAAAAAGAAAAGAAAAGGATGGCTCTTCGGAGGAAAGTCAGGAGCAACTACAGAGCAAGGGGAAGAGATGTAAGGGGGATAAACATTTGCTGTCCTCTGTAGGTGGGAGAAGTAGTGCCCCAAACCACATCTAGGGAAACAGTTACACTTACAGGGCACAGGGCAGCAGATTGCAAGTAGATATAAGACTGGAAGGGAGCAGGAGGGAGAGGCAGGAGAGAGCTAGATCAGGGGAGCCAGGGAAAAAAGGAAACGTTGTCCAAGGTGCCAGATGCTGGACAGACCCCAAGGCAGGGCTCATTGGATTTGGCTAGGAAGTCATTAGTGACCTTGCCCTCAGCAAAGGTAGTTATTTTTTTTTTTAGACTTGACTGGGACTGCTTTCTAGAGGGTTCATAGCCCCACCTGTCTTCTGCATTCCTCACCCAGGCCTGGGAATGGCCAGGGAGGGGCAGAGGTGTGTGTAGGGATGGCGGTCAGGAAACTTGGGTTTGTTAATAACTTGATAGGAATTGTGATAACTTGCTTCAGCTCTTCAGGCCTCGTTTTCATCACCTGTAAAATAATACGACGGAAATGAGTTACTTCTAAGGCCCCCTTTAGCCCTCAAGTCTTGGAAATTAATAGATCTGATCACTGCTCACCGCCTCTATTACCACAACCCTGGCCCAATTCATTGTCTCCCACCTGGGCTATAGCAGCGGCCGCCTCCCGACCGGTGTCCCTGCCTCCAGGCTTGGCCCCTGCAGTCCATTCTTCAACCAGTGCCAGAGCAACCCTCCTCAAACAGGAGTCAGACGCGTCATTCCAGAGGCCTGCAATCCCACGTCAGTCTAATCCATACTCCTGAACGTGGC
>PVHT020000014.1:227677-260407 GCA_004024745.2 Catagonus wagneri
TCCAGAATTTAGGGTCTGAGCATCTGTGGGACAGGGGTACCACAACGTGAAGTGAAAAACATGGGAAGAGCAGATGTGAGAGGCAAAGGATTTGAAGTCTGGTTTTGGACACGTTAGTCTTGTGACGCCTGTGTCACCTGCATGGAGGTATTGAGCAGCCAGTCGGGAGCTCTGGGGCGTGACTGACATTGGCTTCACTCTGCCCTGAGCACGGGCTCCTCACCGGACCTTTGGCCCAGTTGCCCAGTGTGAATCATCACGGCCACTTCTGGCAGCAGCATCCGCTAGACTTTGAACAGCCTTGGGCAGGTCTGACCTGGTCTGACCCAGCTTTGCCTTTGGGGTTTACTGGGATCCCAGACCCAGGTAGGCTGGCCGGGGGCTGGTGTCTGTGGAGGCTTTCCTGAGCCTACGCTGGGGAAACTGGCATTGCTCCTTTTCTCCAACCTAGGGGAGTATCGTGGTCCAGTTAGGGTGTCCAGTGGCTGACAATAGAAAGATAACTGCCTTGCATGCACCCGGGACAGATCCTGCCTGGCCGCCAGGTTGCTAAGGATTCCTCGGAGAGCTGTGGTCAGCCCGCCACTGCTTTCGATCCCTTTTCCTGTGGCACTTTTCCTTTGCGGCTTCAGACTCTCCCCTGAGTGAATTGCCTTCATCGTGACGTCAGCTGGTTGGCTGTGGATTTTCGGGAGTTGAGGCTGAAGCAAACCCTCCCCATTCGTGTTGACCGGGAGACACGGGAGTGACTCCATGGCCGCTTTCAGTGTTGCTGGGGATGCCTGGGAGAAAGGCCAGTGGCCCTTTGAAAAAAACTCAGCAGACAGTCGTCCATGGCTCAGGGTCCAGCTTGCTTTAGTACGAAATGTTCCCCTCATTCTCCAACATGCACGACAAAAGCTGCACCAGAGGAGGTTGATGAACAAAAAGTTAAGATATTGCTTTACCGTGTAATCTGGGGATAGTGCCGCCTGATGAATAGTTTTATTCAGTGGGTTTACCTTGGAAGGCACTGCTGGACTAGGGAGGAGTAATCCAGGGCAGACACAGGCTGTGTTTCCTCCTCTGCTACAGGAAGAGGTTACTCGACGTCCCGTCTGAGGTTCTCCTCCATCGGCTGTGAAAATAGCTTCTTCATTTCATGACTCTCAAAAGCATGTGGGGAGAAAAGTTAAAAAGAAGGCTCCCTGGTATATTTTTTCCAAGTTTTTCTTTTCTTTTCTTTTCTTTTTTTTTTTTTTTTTGGCTGTTCCTGGGGCTTGTGGAAGTTACTGTGTTGGGGATCGAACCTGTGCCACAGCAGCAACCTGAGCCACAGCCGTGACAATGCCTGATCCTTAAACCCACTGAGCCACCAGGGAACTCTTTCAACTTTTTTTTTAATTGTTGTAAAATGAACATAAAATTTACAATCTGAGCCATGTTTAAGTGCATAGTTCAGTGGTATTAAGTACATTCATATGCTGTAATCATCACCACTGTCCATCTCCAGAACTCTTTGCATCTTGCAAAACTAACCCCATTAAACTCCCTCTGTCCTTCTCCCACCAGCCCCAGGAAACTGCCATTCTGCTTCTGTCTCTGATTTTGACTCCTTTTAAAGTCCCTCATATAAATGGAATCATACAATATGTATCTTTTTGTGACTGGCTTTTTTTCTCCTAGCATAATATCCTTAAAGTTCATCCATGTTGTAGCATATGTCAGAATTTCCTTCTTTTTTAAGGCTGAATAATATTCTGTTACGTGGATCTGCCATATAATGCTTATCAGTTCATCAGTCCGTGGATACATGTCTTGCTTTCATTTTTTGGCAACTGTGAATAATGCTGCTATGAACATGGAATACAGATATCTCTTGGAGATCTTGCTTTCCGTTTTATAGGGGATATAACCAGAAGCAAAATCGCTGGACTGTGTAGTAATTTTGTGTTTAATTTTTTGAGGAACTGCCGTACTGTTTTCCCCAGTGGCCATAGCATTTTACGTTCTCACCAGCAGTGCACAGGGGTTCCAGTCTCCCACATCCTTACCTACACCTTACTGTTTTCTAGGTTTTTTCCCAATGAGGGTGAAAAATCTCATTGTAAATTTTATTTGCTTTTCTTTTTTTTTCTTTTTTGCCTTTATCTAGAGCTGCACCCGTGGCATATGGACGTTCCCAGGCTAGGGGTCTAACAGGGGCTATAGCTGCCGGCCTACACCACAGCCACAGCAACGTGGGATCCGAGCCGCGTCTGCAACCTACACCACAGCTCACGGCAGCGCCGGATCCTTAACCCACTGAGCGAGGCCAGGGATCAAACCCGCAACCTCATGGTTCCTAGTCGGATTCGTTAACTACTGGGCCACGAAGGGAACTCCTGATTTGCTTTTCTTAACGATCAGGGATGTTGAACGTCTTTTCATGTGCATATTGGCCATCTGTATATGGTTTCTTGGTGCAGGTTTGTTTTTATTGTTGTGTGAGTTTTAGGCGTTCTTAGTATATTCTGAATATTAACCCCTAATCAGATATATGATTTGCAAATATTTTCTTTCCATCTGGGGTTGCCTTCCTAATGTACCCATGGTATCTTTTGATGCACAAATTTCAAAAATTTTCATGAAATTCCAGTTTGTTGTTTTTTTCTTCTGTGCCTGTGGTGTCATATCCAAGAAATCATTGCCAAATCCAACATTGTGACTTGGTATTTTTTTTATATTGTTCTAAATCCTCACCCCTACCCCCAGCTTATTTATTTCTTTCCCACTTTCAATAAAGTGATTAGACCAATAGATCAATAATACATTTTAGACTTTGTAAATCCTTTTTTTTTTTTTCCCCCTGTGCCTGAGACATGTAGAAGTTCCCAGGTCAGGGATCGAACCTGTGCCATAGCAGTGACAATGCTGGATTCTTTGCCCCCTGCACCACAAGGGAACTCTTAGACTTTGTAAATCTGTATTCATTTATTCCACAAACAGGGAAAGTATTCCAAGTAGAAGACAGACAGAAACCAAAGCAAACTGGAAATGGGAGAATGTAAAAACAGCTGACTGGAGCAGAACGTACATGAAGGGTTTGGTAGGTGAGCAATCTAGAATTTAGATGAGGCCATGCCATGTCGAATCTTATGTGTTGTGGTGAGTAGATAGAGTGAAGGTAGTTTCACAATCAAAAGATCACGTTGGAAGTTCCCGTCGTGGTGCAGCGGAAACGAATCCAGTCAGAACCATGAGGTTGCAGGCTCGATCCCTGGCTTCGCTCAGTGGGTTAAGGATCTGATGTTGCTGTGAGCTGTGGTGTAGGTCATAGACACAGCTCGGATCTGGTGTTGCTATTACCTACTGTTCTCTTGAACTGGACACTTAATCTCTCTGAGCCTCAGTTTCCCCATTTTATTTATTTAGCACGTATGTGGTACCAAACTGTATTCTAAGCACTGTCCAAATATTAACTCACTGATTTTGTCCACCAGCCCTATGAAGTAGGTACTCCTGAGCACGAGTATTATTCCCATTTGGCGAAGAGGAGAGCTGATGCCAAGAGTGGCTAGATCACAGGGCTCATGAGTCGTGGAGCTCGGATTTGACCCAGAATTCCAGGGCTCATGCTCTCAACCACATGTTTGCTGCCTCTCTTAAACAGGAGACAGGTAATCCCTACCTCCAGAAGTTATTCAGAAGTTGAAATGAGATGATGTACTTAAAATTACATGGTGTGTTGCACGCTGTTTTGCCAATGCTGATTTTTAATTTTTTTGGTCACACCTGTGCCATATGGAAGTTCCAGGCTAGGGACTGAATCCGCATCACAGGGGCACCCACACTGCAGGTGTGGCAGTGCTGGGTTCTTTAACCCACTGCGCTGGGCCAGGTATCAAACCCACACCTCTGCAGTGACCCAAGTCACTGCAGTAGGATTCTTTTTTTTTTTTTTTTCATTATAGCTTGTTTAGTTTTCTGTTAATTTTTCAACTGTACAGTGTGGTGACCTGGTTACATATACATGTATAGATTTGTCACAAGTGATTAGACATATAGTTCCTGGTGCTGTACAGCTGGATCTCCTTGCTTTTCCATCCCAAAGGCAATAGTCTACAACTGTTAACACCAGACTCCCATACCATCCCACTCCCTCCCCCACCCTCTTGGCAACCACAAGCCTGTTCTCCAAGTTCGTGATTTTCTTTTCTGTAGAAAGGATCATTTGTGCAGTATATTAGATTCCAGGTATAAGTGATATCATATGGTATTTGTCTTTCTCCTTCTGACTTCACTCAGTATGAGGGTCTCTGATTCCATCCATGTTGCTGCAAATGGCATTATTTTATTCTTTTTTATGGCTGAGTTGTATTCCATCGTGTGTATATACCACATCTTCCTAATCCAATCATCTGTCAATGGACATTTGGGTTGTTTCCATGTCTTGACTGTTGTGAATAGTGCTGCAGTGAACATGTGTGTACAAGTGTCTTTTTCAAGGAAATTTTTGTCTGGGTATATGCCCAAGAGTGGGATTGCTGGGTCATATGGTAGTTCTATGTATAGTTTTCTAAGGTACCTCCATACTGTTTTCCATAGTGATTGTACCAGCTTACACTCCCACCAACAGTGCAGGAGAGTTCCCTTTTCTCCACACCCCCTCCAGCATTTGTTGTTTGTGGACTTATTAATGATGGCCATTCTGACTGGTGTGAGGTGGTATCTTGTGGTTGTTTTGATTTTCATTTCTCTAATCATCAGTGATGTTGAGCGTTTTTTCATGTGCTTATTGTTCATCTGCATATCTTCTTTGGAGAAGTATCTATTCAGGTCTTTTGCCCATTTTTCAACTGGGTTGTTGGCTTTTTGTTGTTGAGCTACATCAGTTGTTTGTATATTTTAGAGATTAAGCCCTTGTCAGTTGCATCATTTGACACTATTTTCTCCCATTCTGTAAGTTGTCTTTTATTTTTCTTTTTGGTTTCCTTTGCTGTGCAAAAGCTTGTCAGCTTGATTAGGTCCCATTAGTTTATCTTTGCTTTTATTTCTGTTTCTTTGGGAGACTGACCTGAGAAAACATTTGTAAGGTTGATGTCAGAGAATATTTTGCCAATGTTCTCTTCCGGGAGTTTAGTGGTGTCTTGTCTTATATTTAAGTATTTAAACCATTTTGAGTTTATGTTTGTGCATGGTGTGAGAATGTGTTCTCGTCTCATTGATTTGCATGCAGCTGTCCAGGTTTCCCATCAATGCTTACTGAAAAGACTGTCTTTTTCCAATTTTATGTTCTTGCCTCCTTTGTCAAAGATTAATTGACCATAGGCATCTGGGTTTATTTCTGGGTTCTCTATTCTGTTCCATTGGTCTGTGAGTCTGTCTTGGTACCGATACCACACTGTCTTGATTACTGTGGCCCTGTAATATTGCCTGAAGGCTGGGAGAGTTATGCCTCCTACTTGGTTTTTGTTCCTCAGAATTGCTTTGGCGATTCTGGGTCTTTTGTGGTTCCATATACATTTTTGGATTGTTTGTTCTAGCTCTATGAAGAATGGCATGGGTAATTCGATAGGGATTGCATTGGATCTGTAAATTTCTTTGGGTAGTTGCAGTAGAATTCTTAACCCACTGCACCACAGCAGGAACTCCAGATTATTATTAATAATAAACACCACTTTGGAAATGGGTAAGATTCTCAAGAGCATGGGGAGAAAGGAATGGATTCAGGACCAAGGAGCAAGAGCTTGGTTTTGGAAAGACATTTGACAGAGTCATGGTTGACACTCTTGTGGACAGGGTCATGGTCAGTGAAGAGCCCAGACCTCCAGACTTCCAGTCCTTACAGAAACAAGTTGTGGAGGACAGTGTGGTACTGGAGATGATAGTGTACACGCAAAGGGGACCAAAAGCGGGTCTCTCCTACTGGCAACCTAAGAATTCAGACAAGGACCAGAAGGTCATTGGGGTTCTGGCTTCAGCTTCTTTTCCTTCCTCTGGTGCATTTTCCCAAATAGACCAGGGCTCAGACCTGCTTTAGAGGTGAAGTAAGAGGTTGGAACCAGGACCTTACTAGGTTTATGGTGCCCTTGCGGGGACAAGAGCAAAGCACTGTGCATTGTAACAGATCCTGGGCTGGCTGGCCAGGCACATCCTTTTGGGGTTGCAGAGGCCTAGTCATTGCACCCTTAATCTTTGGAACGAACTTTCATGTGCCTGCTGGGAAAGGATGGACGGAATGCACGGAAGGCGACCCTGGGGATCTGATGATCACTTTCTTTCTTTCTTTTTTTTTTGTCTTTTTGCCTTATCTAGGGCCGCACCCACGGCATATGGAGGTTCCCAGGCTAGGGGTCTGACAGGAGCTGTAGCTGCCGGCCTTCGCCACAGCCACAGCCACGTGGGATCCGAGCAGTGTCTGTGACCTACACCACAGCTCACTGCAATGCTGGATCCTTAACCCACTGAGCGAGGCCAGGGATTGAACCCGCAACCTCATGGTTGCTAGTCAGATTCGTTAACCACTGAGCCATGACGGGAACTCCCGATGATCACTTTCTGGCCCTCGTGGAGTTGTGTGGTCTGGTGCGTGGGTGGGATGAGGTTGGGGTTCCTTGTCTGTCTGCTTACCTTAGTGCAAACGAGGTGGTTATTCGAACCTGCCTCCCAACTCCACCCCCTCGGCTGCTCCAGCTGGGGACTGATGTGTACAGAACGCTTTGAGGTGCTGAGATGAAGAGCCCCTGAGAATATGGCCAGAAGAGCCTGACCGTGACCTCGCCTGAGCTTGTTTGAAGCGGCGTTGAGGAATATTTCCTCGCCTGGAGGATCGTTTATTCAAACGTCGTTATGTACCTCCCTGTTGGCATTTGATTTCTTTACAAGAGGGCATCTGGTGGTCCCAGCTCTTCAGGTTTCATAAAAATGGGAGGCCACAGGGAGGAAATAAACTGCCACCCTAAACGGGCATATTCAGGGATATCAGAAGAGAACTTTATGCTAATAAATGATTTGCTCCAGAGAGGACTTTTGGAGAGAGCAGGTATGCCTTGTCCTGCCCAGCACCCCTTGTTGGAAAAGCGCCCAAGAGTTCTGCCTCCGGTCCGTGGACTCTCAGGCTGTCCCTTCGGTGGCCCCGTTTGTAAGGGGCATCGTGGGAGTGAGTGAGGCCTCCGTTTCCTTGAGTGGCTTGTGGGCTGGGTCACAGATCTCCGGATCCCACAGAGACTGCACTTTGGAGGGGAGAGGGGGCCGGTGAATAGCTTCTCTGCTTCCGTAGGCAGAAACTGCATGATACTTACGGTCCCTGGGCCCGTGGCATGGTCCACGGCAAGACAAGGATAAGAAGGTTTTAAGAAGGAGGCTGATGAAGGCAGAGCTGTGCCTGGAGAACGGAAAGGTTCCTTGCGCCACTGTCCAAAGAAGAGAGGTCTAGCTGTGTTGTAGGCAGTTCATGGTGTAGCAGAGTATTAGCCAAGGTTGCTTTTTTTCTTTCTTTCTTAAAGCCTTTACTTTTTGAGATATGATAGGAAAAAATCTTAATTTTTTAAATTTTATTTTTATTTTTTTCCATTGCTTAATGAATTTTATTACAATGATAGGTGTACATCAGGAAAAATCTTACAGGTACACCTGGGAAAATACATGATCACAGTTGAAAGTGAAGACTATCTAATCAGAAAGCTTTTACTCCTGTCAGCTAATGCCGAAGCTGAAGTTCTGAGTATGACATGCTGCAGGGCTTAAAGGAATGGTAATTAGTATTCCTCTCCTCCTTCCTCTCGCTCTCCCTCGACAGAATCTATAGCAACCTCCTCCTAATCCTTCTCAAGGACAGCCATGTCCTCACGGGCCGCAGAAGACCTCCTTCCCTATGCCCTCACCCACGTACCAGCGAACCAAGGCACGCTTGGCACGCATCGGGCCCCAACTTGTGGTCCGAGCAAACCCAGACCTCGACGATGGCTGTGGTGTTGCTCAGCATGCACACAGCCCGCTGTACTTTTAGCCAGGGTTCTTTAAGCAGCGAGCGGCAGAAACCCAGCCACGTTAGCTGGGAAGTGAAGGGAAAAATTCCCTGGCTCACATTATTGAGAAGAACAGGACGACTCAGAAATCTCAGATTATTTCATCCACATTTGTGGGCAGAGTCATTGCCTGTTCTCCCTGCCGCCCTCTTTCTCTCTCCCTCCCTCTTCTCATTCTCTCACCTTTATTTGCCTGGAAGCGCTTTCCACCTGGTGCCCAAAGTGACCAGCCGCTGCAACCGCAAGCTCCTAAAATCAGCCTCCCCACCGCATGGTAGGCGAGTCCGTCCTCCAGCCATTCCGGCCGGAGTCCTAGGTCATGTGACCATGGTCTAAACATCTAGGAAAATTCCTTTCTCAAAGTGAAATTTGGGTGAACTTATCAGATGGAAACCGTAGCACGCAGTGAGGACTCGCCGTGTGCAGAGGCTCTTCCACGCACTTGACAGAAATCAACTCAGCTCTTAACAGTAACTCTATGAGGAATGTTCTTTTTCCCCCCGACTCATAAAGCAGCTGGGCTTCAGTCCCCGGTAGTTTGGCTTCAGGGTCTATACACATAACCACCGTGCCACACAACCTCTGACAGATGCAGGTGACAGCAATAGGAGCAGGAAAGAAGATGCCCACTGTGGGTTGATGAAAATCAGAGTTCTAGGTAAAACTATGAAGCGGGACCAGATGATAGCCAAACTTATACAATCAATTAAGGGAAAGAGACGGCACCTTTGTACTATAGTAATTCTATTTTTGCAAAGCAGGGCATTTCTAGAATTAATTTCTTGGGAATTAGCATGCAGGCCAGTTTATAAAACGCCATAGATACCTGTCTCAATAGTCTACTCACTAATCTATAGTGTTGCCTGGTTGGTTAATACCAGAATTAGTGACTTGGTATGGCTGTGAGTGACTTGAGTAGTCTAATCCAGTAGACAGAGTCTCTGTCTCTGGGAATAATTCAGGAGGACTGACTGTAACACACGGAGCCACGACAGTGAAGACAAGGCCGGCCTTCCCGGGGGCCCCATCTGAGAGTGCTGGCTGTCTTTCCCCAGAATGATTGTTCTAGCCGTGTTGTTTCTAGGAGTAGCAGCACAAGGTGCTTCCTTTGGGCCAGGCAGGGGGTGGTGAAGGTGGGGGCATGAGACACCTTCGTGTCTGGCAGCAGCGCTGGCCAGGAGAGCGGTAATGTGAGTCACCCTTGGATTCGCTGCCATGCATTGGGCCTTGGCTTGTTGGGCCCTGGGTGAGCTGGCCCCCTGCCAGGAAGCCTTCAGCGGCTGGGACACTGCAAATCCTCTGTCTTGTTAAAATACACCCCTGGGGGATTTGCTGGGGCCTGTGCCATTCCCTCTCCAGGTGTCCTGGCAGCAGCTGGGATTTTGGATTCCCGCGAGTGCACAGCTCTTTGACCCATGTTCCCCCTGGGGAGGGCTGGAGCAGAGGACCTCAGGGGCGGCAGCCAGCTCTGGGCTCTCTCATTCTGCAGTTCTCTAGGGCGTCTGCTAATAGGGCCACTGGAGACTTACCAAATCAGGGAGTACTTTTATTCCTTTCTTTTTTTTTCCCCTGTCTTTTTGTCTTTCTTTCTTTCTTTTTTTTTTTTAAGGGCCACACACCTGGCATATGGAAGTTCCCAGGCTAGTGGTCCAAGCCTGCGCCATAGCCACAGTCACACGGGATCTGAGCCGCATCTGCGACCTACACCACAGCTCACGGCAACGCCGGATCCTTAACCCACTGAGCAAGGCCAGGGATTGAACCTGAATCCTCATAGATACTAGTCGGATTCTTTACTGCTGAGCCACAATGCGAACTTCTTTTTCCTGTCTTTTGGAAGTTTTACGCTCTATTTTTATTGTTACCTTTATAATGTTAACACTCACATTTGACCCAACTTCATTGATGATGAAGTTCTGAAGGCGAGTCAGTCATCAACAAATAATTTTTGAGTTACCTGCTATGGGCTGGGTGCTTGTTCAGCACATAACCAAAACGGGAAAACAGCTGTAACCAAGTCTCTGCCCTAACTACAAACTAACTTGGAATATTTTTTGCTCCAGTCATACCTTTAAGAGCTTCCATTTTGCTTAGTGTTTTAATTTCATCTTATTTTTGAGGCTCCCAAGTTAACCATTTTTATAAAATTTGTTGATGTGTAGCTTTTTATGTTTAAATTTCAGTTTTGGCGGTTCTGATTTAGATTCGTCCCCATATTTACCATTTTTTCACCCTAACACTCAGCTCTCACATCCTCCCCTTTATTTCTGGATTCACTTTTCTTCTTCTTCTTCTTCCTCTTTTTTTTTTTTTTTTAACATCAGACGGGTAATGTTCTGATGTCGTAGCAAGGATTGAGGGAGGCACATGATCGCACAACCACGTGAACACCCAGTCATCACGCTCATGAACTACAAAAGGGTCTCACTTTTCTTCTTGAAATGTATCTTTAAGGGAATCATTCAGTAAGGAGTGATTAGTAAACATTCAGTCTCTGGTTGCCTCAAAAGACTGTGCCCTCTCATAGATGGTATTATAGAACTTTGGGGCAAGAGCTCTTTTCCTTAGCACTTCCAAGAAATGATCCTGTTGTTTTCCGGCATCTATTTCTGTCTTCTTCAACAGAAGAGTATTTATCTCATTGTTACCTCTCTATAGGAAATTTTGCTTTTGCCATTTGTCTCTGTCTCTTGGTGTTTATCATTTTTCATTGTCATGTGCCTCGGTGCAGACTTTTTCTGATTTATCCTTAGAACCTGATCTGCTCTTCTGTTCTGAGGAGTCACATTATTTTGTTAAGTTTAGAAGATATTCAATCATACCTCTAAATACTGCATCCGCCTTACTGTAGACAGTACAAATTCACTCTGCTGGTAAGTCGGATGCTTTTGATTCAAGTAACAGAAACATAAATGAAAATAGCCTTGTATATGTTTATGTATATGTAGGTATATATAAAATAATTTTTACAAGTGTATCACTTCACCTAAGCCAGGAGGAAAGGGACTTCAGGATTTGTTGATTCGGCAGCTCAGGGATGCAGCCTTTCTTCTTTCCGTGCTCAGCTCGTGGGCCCAGAACCTCTGCCCATCCCAGGGTGGCTCCCACAGCTCCGTGCTCTCTTAACCATTCAGGCCGTTAGGCAAAGGTATTTCTTCTGGTGTCTTTGTGGGATCAAAGCAGCTTCCCCCAGAAATCTCCCCCCCCCCCAACTTTGACTGGCTGATATGCCACAATTGCAAGGAGAATGGAACACAGTGAATAGTTTAGACCGCTCGGAACCTCACTCTCTGATCTAGAGGTAGGATCAGCCTTCTCGGAGCCACCGCCAGAAGGACTGGATACCCAAACAAAGTTAGAGGTCTGTCAGTTAGTTTTAAACCTGACATTGGTTGCTAGATACACGCCAACAATATCTGCCACCCATTCTCTCTAATCTCTCCTGATTCATTGAACATGTATTGAATCTTCTTAATCCTAGTCTTCATGTATCTTGACTTTATTTCATATTTTCATTTTCTTAATCTTTTTTTTTTTTTTACTTATATTCTGGATAATTTCCTCAGAGCTGTCTTCCAGTTCACCATCTTTTTCTTTAGTTAAACCTGCCATTCAGCATACCCCTTGAGTTTTAAATTTTGCCAGCTAACATTTTCATTTCTAGACCTTCTCTTTGGTTCTTTTTAAGAGTTCCTTAATATTTTTCATCAGGTCTTGTTCTTTCATTGTGATTTATACCTCTTTTCCTTTTAAAGCCTTTAATTGTGTTTACCTTAGGGCCTTTTTTATCTTTTATATTTTTTACTCTTTTATATTTTTGACCTTGTATATTTTTTACATTTTTTACTCTTTTATATTTTTTATGTTTTTACGGTTTTATATTTTTTACACTTTTATATTTTTTACCATTCATACCTCTTTGATACTTTTTACCTTTTATACCTCTTTTACATTTTTCTATTATTTCAAGTTATTAGAATGTCATTTCTCCTGGTTTTTGTTTTGTTGATTCTCCCTCATGGCAAATGCTGTGCACTCGCTTTCATTAAATGTTTGTAAGTTTGGAAATTCACTGTAGAGTCCTTTTTTTGTTTACTTCTGCCAGCATTAACTTTCACATGGACTTAATAGCTGGGGTTTCTGCCCCATGCAGAATTTATAAATTTGGGCACCCTCATCAGCATGGCACAGGACTCAATGCTTGATTTCTCGTGGAAAAAAAATCTTCAGGAGTTCCCGGTGGCCTAGTGGTTAAGGATTGAGCGTTGTCACTGCTATGGCTGGGTTTGATCCCTGGCCTGGGATCTTCTGCATGGTGGGGATGTGGCCAAAAAAAAAAAAAATCTTTAGAATTTCATCCAGAGCTTCAGGTAAATGACTATTTTTGCCACATCCCTTTGCCAGTGGGAGGAGTTTTTCTGTTCGCTTTTTCATAGAGGAGGCAGACCTTCTAGAACCCACTGTGCAAGGTATTGGTTCTAGTTCTCTGCCTTGTGGGACCCAAGGTCATCCTCCCACATAAAAACTTCAACCCCAGAGTGTCTTGAACTAAGCATAATACCTTTTGGCCACAGGTGTGAGATTACAACTCTGGCTTTGAGTTTCCTTTTTGTTTCTGTTTCTTTCTTCAAGTTTGGCTTTTCTTTTCTTCTTTTTTTTTTTAATGTTGAGTCATATTTAACCCTTCTATGAATTTGAAATTGGAAAATGTTCACATCAACTGAGTTCACTCCGTTGCCAGAAATGATTCCTATAATAAATGAAAAACATTATGCTTTGCTTGGATAAAATAATTTTACTTTATAAAGTACTTCCTGTTTATTATTTTATTTGCCTTTTTTATTTCTTTAAAAAAATTTTTGTTTATATTTATTTTATTTTTATTTTTTGTTTTCTGTCATTTTAGGGCCGCACCCGTGGCATGTGGAGGTTTCCAGGCTAGGGGTCTAATCAGAGCTACAGCTGCTGGCCTATGCCAGAGCCACAGCAATGCGGGATCTGAGCCACAACTGCAACCTATACCATAGCTCATAGCAATCCTTTACCCACTGAGTGAGGCCAGGAATTGAACCTGCAGCCTCATGGTTCCTAGTTGGATTCATTTCCGCTGAGCCACAATGGGAACTCCCTATGTTTATTTTATTTTATTGGGGTATAGTTGCTGTACAATATCATATAAGTTATAGGTATATAATATAATGATTCCCCATTTTTATTTTTTTAAGGAATGTTTATTTCTTCTTTTGACCACACCCATGGCATACAGAAATTCCTGGACCAGGGATTGAACCCGAACTATAGCAACGACCTGAGCCCCTGCAGTGACAATGCCAGATCCCTAACCTGCTGTACTGCAAAGGAGGTCCTTATTCCCAGTTTTAAAGGTTATGCTCCATTTACTATTATTATGAAATACTGGATATATATTGTGTTGTACAGTATATCCTTATAGCTATTATTTATTTATTTATTTATTTTTTGCTTTTTAGGGTCGCACATGCAGCACACAGAGGTTCCTAGGCTAGGGGTCGAATTGGAGCTAGCTGCTGGCCTACACCAGAGCTATAGCAACGCGGGATCCAAGCCATGTCTGCACCTACACCACAGCTCATGGCAACGCCAGATCCTTAACCCACTGAGCAAGGCCAGGGATCGAACCTGCAACCTCATGGTTCCTAGTTGGATTCGTTTCTGCTGTGCCACGATGCGAACTCTCAGCTTTTTTTTTTTTTTTTTGACTGTGCTTGTGGCATGCAAAAGGTTCTTGGGCCAGGTATCGAACCTGTGCCACAGTAGTGACCTGAGCTACAGCAGGAGTTACGCTGGATACCTAACCACTGGGCCACCAGAAAACTCCTCCTTGTAGCTTATTTTATATGTAATCCTTTGTACCTCTTAATTCCCTAAGCCTATATTGCTCTTCTCCCATTCCCTCTCCCACTGGTAACCACGAGATTGTTCTCTTGATCTGTGACGTGTGTTCCTTTTTTTATTATATTCACTAGTTCATTTTACTTTCAGATTCCGCATGTCAGTGATAACATACAGTATTTGTCTTTCTCTAAATGACTTATTTCACTTATAGTACCCTCCAAGTCCATCCATGTTGTTGCAGATGGCAGCATACACTGTGTTTTTACGAAGGCGTGATCTTCATTTCTGGGGGAGACAGTCCACTGGGGACAAAGAGGGGCATGCTGCTAATTACAAGACATGTTAGAGGAATACTATGCTTTGCTTAGGTAAAGCAGTTCTGCCTCATCAGGTACTTCCTGTTCATTCTCTCATTTTCTTTCATATTTATTAATCTTTCTGGGGAATTTCCTTGAGACTGGTTTTATATTTATTATTTGAATAGTGTGTTCAGACTGATACCTGTAGTAACCAAGCTCCCACCACAAGGTTCTTCCTCACCTTTCTCGGTTTTGTAATGTGTATCTCCTTTCTCCCACAATTAGAAATATACTTCCCAGTGTATATACTTCCCTTTCTCCCACAATTAGAAATATACTTCCCACTTACTCTACACTCAGATGAATTGTAAACTTGAAAACACCGTTAACAGCATCTAACCTGCTAAGGAAACTTAGTGGCTCTTTTGTTCATGCAATATATACCATCAAGCGTTTATAGGTAAAAAAAAAAAAAATGGAAATGCTGTATTTTAAAACTGCTTGGGGGAGTTGCCACTCTGGCACAGTGGGTTAAGAACCTGGTGTTGCCCCAGCTGTGGTGCAGGTTGCAGCTGTGGCTCGGATTTGATCCCTGGCCCGGAAACTTCCATATGCCTTGGGTTCAGCCAAAAAAAGAAAAAAAGAAAAAAAATCCAACAAACTACTTGACTTAATTCTTTTCTCTGTGTGATTATGTTATCAATCTAATATATAGTTTGGGCCTAACTTTTCTGTTTGCGGTCGATTTTTTTTTCTTTTTCTAAGGCCACACCTGCAGCATGTGGAAATTCCTGGGCTGGGGGTCGAACTGGAGCTGCAGCTGCTGGCCTATGCCACAGCCACAGCAACGCTAGATCTGAGCCACATGTGTGACCTACACCTCAGCTTGTGGCAACACTGGATCCTTAACCTACTGAGTGAGGCCAGGGATTGAACTTACATCCTCATGGATACTAGTCAGTTTCTTAACTTCCTGAGCCACAGCGGGAACTCTTGAAATCAATTTTATATTTTTTATATCCATTTTTATTTAATTTTTTTAATAATGTAAAATATGTACATGGTTCAATGTTCAGGACTAAAACAAATACTCACAGGAGTTCCCATTGTGGCTCAGTGGATTAAGAACCTGACAGAGTGTCTGTGAGGATGCAGGTTCGATCCCTGGCCTTGCTCAGTTGGTTATGGATCCGGCATTGCCTCAAGCTGTAGTGTAGATCATGGGTGTAGCTTGTACCCGGTGTTGCTATAGCTCTGGTGTAGCCCTGCAGCTGCAACTCTCATTCGATCCCTAGGCCAGGAACTTCCGTATGCCCCAGGTGCAGCCATAAAAAGGAAAAAAACAAAACAAAACAAAACAAAAGCTTTGAGAAATCTATTTCCATCTGTGTCTTTGTTTCTGGTTCTCTATTTTTCCTTTTGTATAAGTAAACATATTTAATGTACATTTTATGTATGAGTGTATTCTTATCTCCTTTTCTCGCACATTTCCTTTTTTTTCTTAACAGCTAATGCCTTAATGAGTAAAATAACTCTGTGCATCTATTATTTTATATTATGAACTTGTATCTTTCAGGGTAGATATCTAGAAATGGAATTGCTGGGTCAAAGGATGTGTGCCTAGGGAGTTCCTTGGTGGTGCAGCGGGTTAAGGATCCAGCGTTGCTGATGCACAGCTTGGGTCACTGCTGTAGCATGGGTTCAATCCCTGGTCCTCGAATTCTCCTTCCCTAGAGCTGTTACATTTTGCATTCCCATGTGGAGTGTAAGAGACTGCCTGCCTCCCCACAGCCTCACCAACAAAGAGCATTGCCAAGCTTTTGAATTTTTAATGGCCTGAAAGGAAAGAAATTGTATCTCAGTTTTAATGTGCATGTCTCTTATTTTGAATGAAACGAGAGAAACATTTGTTTAAATACAATTGGTATACTTTTTTCTGTAAACTCTCTGTGCATGTTTTTGTGTGTGTGTGTTTCTTTCTGGGGCTGCACTTGAGGCATATGGAAGTTCCCAGGCTAGGGGCTGATTTGGAGCTGTAGCTGCTGGCCTACACCACAGCTGCAGCAATGCCAGATCCAAGCTACGTCTGTGACCTACACCACAGTTCACGGCAATGCCGGATCCTTAACCCACTGAGCGAGGCCAGTGTCCTCATGGATACTAGTCGGGTTCGTTACTGCTGAGCCAGGATGGGAACTCCCTCTGCGTATGTCTTTTCCCCAGTTTTATTGAGATATAATTGACACATAACATTGTGTAAGTTTCAGGGAGTTCTCTTCATGGCTCAGCGGTTAACGAACTCGACTAGGATGCATGAGGATGCGGGTTTGATCCTTGGCCTCACTCAGTGGGTTAAGGATCCAGAGATGCCATGAGCTGTGGTGTAGGTTGCAGACACAGCTTGGATCCCATGTGGCTGTGGCTGTGGTGTAGGCCAGCAGCTGTATCTCCAATTCAACGCCTAGCCTGGGAACTTCATATGCCACAGCTGTGGCCCTAAACCAAAACCAAAATCAAAACAAAACAAAACAAAAATTGTATAAGTTTCAGATGATTTGATATATGTATTATTGCAAAATGTTTACCACTGTAAATTTAGTTAACATTCGTCATCTCACAGTTACAATTTTTAAAATGTCTTTACTCACTTATCTTTTTTATCTTTCGCTCTACATATTTTTAAGAATTCATTATAAATGAGAATGATATCTCCTTTCTCTGTCATAGAAGTTTTAAATATTTTCTCCCATTTTGTCACATGTCTAATGACTCAGAATCTCTTTTCTTTATCACAGTGTTATCTTTTGTGCAGTTAAGTATACCATGCTTATGTAGGACCTTTATTTTGAGACATCAATTAATAATTTGCTTAAAAGGGGGAGTAAGATTCAGAACTCACAAAACAAAGACAAAACACAGAAATAACCTTGCAAAGACACAGGCGTAGAAGGCATAACTATAAAGTGTATTTATCGAAAAAAACTAGGGTACCTAACATATTGCTTTATTGAATCAAAATTCAGAACATTTTAGCAGCCCGGACATATGGGCCAAAATGCACAAAAAAAATGTAGTAGAAATAATGTTTTGAAGTTCCCACTGCTGTACAACAGGACTAGCAGTATTTCTGCAGCACTAGGACATGGGCAGTGGGCTAAAGGAGCAGTGGACTAAAGCATCTAGCATTGCTGCAGCTGTGGCCTAAGTCACAACTGCAGCTGTCATCTGATCCGTGGCCTGGGAACTCTGTATGCTGCAAGGTGGCCGAAAAGGGCAATTAAAATAAATAAATAATGCTTTGTGTTTTGGCTTAAAAATGTTAATTCTGTTAAGTTCAAGGCTGGGAACACCTGCCTTCACAGAAATTCCTGTGTGCATAAACTTTGGGTTTTAATTGACCGTGCACTTACATAAAAACCCAACAGGACGGTATGGTTGCCAAAAGAAAATACACTCTTAGAGTGAATAGCGGCAGATGATTATCCTGATCATGGAGAACACTGTCCCTTTGTGCTTGTCACTTATGGGACCACATCCAGTATGGTAAGTTCAGTTTTGGGGACCACAGATGAAGAGGGTCGTTGACAGCTGTTGGGCAGGTTCAAAGCAGGGAGTCTGAGTGAGTGAAGAGTCTGAAAGTCCTGTCAGGAGCCTGGGGTGTTGAATCTGGAGAAAAGAAAGCAAGTAATTCGTGAAGGATTTAAAGGCTGTAAAGGGAGCAGGGATTAGAATTATTGGATGCTGCTCACGCTTGCAGGCCCAGGATCTGTGGTTATGACCCACGGGTCAGGCTCGCTGTAAAGGGAGATTTCTCGCTGGCCTTAGGACCAGCCTTAGGCCTTAGGAAGGGCTGCATTCTTCACCTACCTGCTCCCTGTGGCCGAAGGTGTCTGGACAGAGGTGTCCGGCCAAGCAGGGGCCGGGAGGAAAGCTCTGCTGCTGTGCAGGCAGCCTGGGCACCGGGGGTCTTGCTGTCTGCCTCGCGGAAGGCCATCTTTCCTTCCTTTCTGGTGTCTTCTCTTTGTCGGAAGCAAGAGCAGGTGGTGAAAACAATCTGTGGGATTTTCTGGCTGGGTAAAGTGGGTGACACTTTGGGAGAAACATTCACCTGCAGGATTTAATGTTAAAATGTGTCAGCCTGGAGTTTTCACCAGGATCTGGAGTCAGTGTCCTGAGAGCGGAGACTGCCCCTTGCTGAGAATGGTGGTGGGCAGAGACCACGGACTGCACCTCCTCTTACCCATTTAATCTTTTTTTTTTTTTTTTTTTTGGTCAGGGATCCAATCTGAGCTGCAGCTGTGGCAACACCAGATCCTTTAACCCACTGTGCCAGGCTGGGGCTCGAACCTGCATCCTAGCGCTGCAGAGATGCCACCAATCCCGTTGTGCCACATGGGAACTCCTTACCCATTTATTCTCGGTGGTAGCCCCTTGCCTTCCCTCACCGTGTCTGATGAGACCAATAGTGTCGTCTCGGTATGAACTGTACTTGTTTAAGCCCTGCTTAGGGATCTCGGAATGACTCCTGTGATAATCTTATTGTCCGACTTTAATGGGCATGGGAATTAACTGGGGATGGGATTAATATGCAGATTCTGATTCGGTAATTCAGAAGTGAGCCTGAAAGTCTGCATCCCTAGAAAGTGCCAGGAGATGATGCTGGCTCAGGGTCCACGCCTGAACTGCAGGGGACCAAAAGCAGCGGTCCACATGGACCAGGAGTAACAGAATCACTTGCCCCATGCTTGTGCTTCTATTCTCTAGGACCAGAATCTCTAGGGCTGGAGCCTGAGAATCGATTCTTTGAGCTGGTACTGCAGGTGATTCTTAAGTACAGTGAAGGTTTCGAACCACTGGCCTTGGGGAGAATGGGTAATAGGGTGACTGAGACTGGAGAAATGCTTTGCATTTGAGGGGACACGGTGAGTCACACAGAAAGTCAGTCGCAGAAAACCGGCCACTTGTGTAAAGCTTGGCGTGGAGGAGACTGGCTGGGACTTTCTGGGACCTGAGCTGTGCTCCCGGAAAGTGCATACGCTGTGGATTAGTGACTCTTTTTCTGTCCCCTGGTCTTGTCTCCCCAGCCGTCCAGCATGCTCTGCCCGCCCCACGCCGAGGCGCACTGACCATGAGCCTCAACTCCTCCCTCGGCCACAGGAAGGAGCTGAGGAACTTCACTGAGGAGGAGGGGGCCCACGGTGGGGCTGTCGTCACCGAGTTCATCGCCATCGTCGTCATCGCCATCTTCGTCTGCCTGGGCAACCTGGTCGTCGTGGTCACCTTGTACAGGAAGGCCTACCTCCTCACCTTCAGCAACAAGTTCGTCTTCAGCCTGACCCTGTCCAACTTCCTGCTGTCCGTGCTGGTGCTGCCTTTCGTGGTCACCAGCTCCATCCAGAGGGAATGGATCTTCGGGGTGGTCTGGTGCAATTTCTCCGCCCTCCTCTACCTGCTGATCAGCTCGGCCAGCATGCTCACCCTCGGGGTCATTGCTGTCGACCGGTAAGCTTGCCTCGTGCGTAGAGAATCCTAGAATTCCAGAATGTGGGCAAAGACGGGGAACGCTAGAGATCACGTGGGCCATGACTCTCAGGCAGCCTTAGTTCCTTGGGAGGGTGTCAGGACCTGGGCTGGGGAGCCTGAGAAAGCAAAGTTCTGCTGCTTTTTCTGCCCCTCCAACCAGAGCACCTCTGGTTTTATCTGATCCAGCTTGCATATAGTTTTATTTTTAAAAAAAGCAATTGCATTGCTTAAAAAAAAAAAAAAATCACAGGAGTTCCTTTGTGGTTCTGGCATCTTCACTGCTGTAGCTCTGGTTGCAGCTGTTGCAGTGGGTTCAAGCCCTAATCGGGGAACTTCTGTGTGCTGCAGGTATAGCCAAAAAAAAAAAAAAAAAAAACAACCGAACTCTGGAAACCTCTGTTTCTCAGTTTCTACTGGGGAAGGTGATGATTAGGTCCTCAGAGGAAATGTTAGGTTCAGGTCTTTCCCGAAATGCTTCCTGTTGTCTGTGGCTTGGGGCTGGGCCAGAACTGGACCAGAGGAGTCCAAAGAAGAACCACTCACCATCCCCCACAGCGCAGGGGCTTAAAGCCAGCTCAGTTCTTGTCTTTTTTTTTTTTGTCTTTTTAGATCCACACCCGTGGCATATGGAGGTTTCCAGTCTAGGGGTCTAATCAGAGCTACAGCCGCCAGCCTACGCCATAGCCACAGCAACGCCAGATCTGAGCCGCGTCTGCCACCCACACCACAGCTCACGGCAACGCCAGATCCAGAGCAAGGTCAGGGATCGAACCCGCAACCTCATGGTTCCCAGTCAGATTCGTTTCCACTGAGCCACAACGGGAACTCCCAGCTCAGTTCTTGATAGAAGGAGAGCAGGCGGAAGGGAAGACAACCCCAGACATAAAGACGGGGGCACCTGCGAGAGACAATGTATGCCTTAAACAAGTCTGGGCTGTCTCTTCTGGCAGCATGGCTGACTCAGACAGGGAGAAAGAGCCCTCTCTAGAAGATTCTTCCACATTCCCACATTCCGGCCTTAGGCTGTCACAGCTAGTCGTGCAAGTCCTGCAGACGGTGGCAGCAAGTGTGTGACCCCGAGAGTCATGGTCTTTATTAGGATTTTGCCAGTGGTCATTTCATCCATCCCGGGCGAGGGTTCCGCTGCATGAGAGCAGGGAGGGGAGGTTCAGATTCTACGGGGTTTGCAGAATTGGGAGGAAGCTAGCAGGGGAGTCGAGGAAAACAACAGAGGGCGTTCTCCAGGGATTGCTTTTTTTTAAATCAAATTTTACTTTATTTATGTATGTTGGCTGCGGTGGCATGATGTGGGCATCTCAGTTCCCAGACCAGGGACTGAAGCCAGGTTGCAGTGTGAAAGCACCGAATCCTAACCACTAAACCAGCAGGGTCTAGACCTGGGACCGTGGGTTTCTGAGCTGATGAGTGGTGGCTGGATGGTCTCCCCAGGGCGCAGGCCTCCACTAGGTGCAAGGCTGGAAGCCTCTCGACTTTTTTTTTTTTTTTAACTACCTAATGGATTTTATTTCAATTATAGGTGTACATAAATCATCATAAGTCAATTTGATAGATTTTGTGTCCCAAACCCACAGTGCATCCCTCCACCCCCCAGACTGTCTTATTTGAAAAACCAAGGTTTTCCAAAGTCTGTGAGTCTTTCTCTGTTCTGCAAAGAAGTTCATTGTGTCTTTTTAGTTTCCACATGTAAGCGGTAGCATTGGGTGTTGCTGTCTAATTGTCTGACTGATTTCATTTCGCATGATAATTTCTAGGTCCATCCATGTTGCTATAAATGTTGGTAATTCGTTCCTTTTACTGGCTGAGTAATATTCCATTGTGTGTATGTACCATATCTTCCCTATCAATGGGCTGGAAGCCTCTCGACTTTCTGCGGCTGTGGGGCATTAGAGCAAAGGAAGTAGTCAGTCAGAACTAATCACGTGCTTCTCCAAATATCTTTTCCCCCAACAATAAAAATACAGAACGTGTAGAGAGTAAAATAAGAAATGTCCGTAATCCTACCGATCAGAAGCAATCAATGTTTGTGTTTTTTAAGTGTGTTTTGTTTGCCTCCTGTGACTTTTGGCTGCATGCCGTGAATTTAGAAAATGGACTCATGGCCCATGTGCTCTTGTGACCTGTGTTTTTCATTTAATAAGTGATTATGAGCATCTTCCCCACCTGCACATAAGGTGGGTACATGATTATTTATTTTTTTGGCCACACCTGTGGCATGTGGAAGTTCCTAGGCCAGGGATCAGACGTGTGCTAAAACAGGGACAGTATCGGATCCTTAATCTGCTTGGCCACCAGGGAACTTCGAGAATATGATTTTAGGAGTTCCCATTGTGGCTCAATGGTTGACGAATCTGACTAGGAACCATGAGGTTGCGGGTTCGATCCCTGGCCTTGCTCAGCGGGTTAAGGATCCGGCGTTGCCGTGAGCTGTGGTGTAGGTTGCAGATGCAGCTCAGATCCCGCGCTGCTGTGGCTGTGGCGAAGGCCGGCAGCTACAGCTCCTGTTAGACCCCTAGCCTGGGAACCTCCATATGCCACAGGTGCGGCCCTAGATAAGGCAAAAAGACAGAAAAAAAGAATATGATTTTAAATGGTGACAGAGTATTCCATACTCTAAAGGTGCTGTAGTTTATTTTTACAGTCCCCTATTAGCTTATTATTATTTTTTCTTTTTTCCTTTTTTTTATGGCCACGCCCATGGCATATGGAGGTTCCCAGGCAAGGTGTCGAATTGGAGCTACAGCTGCTGGCCTATACTACAGCTCGCAGCAATGCCATATCGCTAACCCACTGAGCAAGGTCAGGGATCGAACCCGCAACCTCATGGTTCCTAGTTGGATTCATTAACTGCTGTGCCATGGCGGGAACTCCTTAGCTTACTATTTTATATAGCACTTTTGAGAAAGATATATGTTTGTGAAATGTGTTTACTATTGGAGTAAACACACTTTCGAGATTCTTTTTGTTTTTGAAATTTCTTAATTTTATTACATTTGTGGGCATACAACAATCATCACAACCAAGTTTTATAGCATTTCCATCCCAAACCCTCAGCGCATCCCCCCTCAAGCTTCTTGATGTTGCTCTTCCCGCTGTGGCGCAGTGGGTTAACGATCAGGCTTGTGTCTGTGGAGGCGCCAGTTCGATTCTCAGCCCCGGGGCAGTGGCTTAAGGATCTGGCATCCCTGCGGCTGTGGTGTAGGTAGCAGCTCCAGCTCGGTTTCAATCCCTGGTCCAGGAACTTCCACAGGCCTTGAGAGTGGCCAAAGAAGGGAAAAAGAAAAAGATTCTTGATGTATATAAGGCAGGCTTCCCTTCAATAGGCTCTAGGCATTTACTCTAGCAGCCATTTGCTGGGACCCTATCAAGACTGATAAAGTAGCATTACAAACATGAATGGACACGTGTTGGCACTAGCATGGGATAGGATCTCACTCTTGTTTGAATTTCTATTTCTTAAAAAAATCATTAATTTGGGAATATCACTTCGCAGGCTCTGGGTCGTATAGAAGGTGGAGTGGAAGCCAGCAGTTCAGGAGCAGAGCAGGGGAGCTGGTTTTCAGCGCCTCTCGCAGAGATCTCTGTGTGCGGACGCTCGGTACATAGTGGCGTCTCTCGAAGGTCATAACTGCTTACTTGGATCTGGGGTCTGGATAAACGAGAGTGAGGTTTTTCACCACCAGGCATGACAGATTCTCAACGCACACCATTAAAATGTATCAAACGAGAGAGTCTTTGCCTCTTTCCATGCCGTATTCTTTCACGCCGGGCTATATGCTGGGTGTCTGCCCTGTGGAAGGCGCTGCGCTAAATCCGCAGATGGTAGGATTCAGCATGACCGGGACGCAGACCCTGCCCACCAGGAGCTCAGAGTTTCGTGGCAGAGCCTGTCCTGTGGGTGCCGATGTAAACAGAAAGCAGAAACAGGAACCGTAGCAGCTCTTGTCGCCGCTTCTGATGGTGGGGCCTGAGGTGCTCTGAGGAAGAGGTGGCATTTGAGCTAGGGAACAGGACTGCAAGGGCCTTTCCCTTAAAAGGAGAGTCAGATCTTTTTAAGACCATGCGCTGTATATGTAACGCCAGGGGGTTTAAAGTACTATGAGACCCAGGAGGGAGCAGGGCAGAGCGTGGTGAAAATGCGGGGTGCCTGTGCCGAAGGATGGGCGTGAAACACGGCGTGGGACCCAGATGGTCACCAGGGGAAATGTCTGGGAAGGGAAGAGGTGACGTGTAGGAACAAATGGCACCCCCGTCCTCCCACTAGAGCTTTAATCCTGGCACTCCGGCCCCGCAGCCCGGCCCCAGGGTCACTCAGTGACGGAGCCATGAGCTGAGAAAGGACTTCGCCTCTCTCTGATGATAAGTCACCAAGGCCCGGTTATCTTTGGGAAATAGTTGATTTTCTCCTGCCAGCAGAAGATGGATTGGGCCGTCATAGTTCTCCAGCCAGATCTCTGGCTGTAATATATAGACTGCTGTAAAATTTGGTGTCTTCAAATATTTTCATGGTAGATGCAATTGTTTTTTTTTAATTATCAGTCACTTATGTGGCTAAGTACACAAACTGACTGGACCAGCTAATTTGATCATGCTTATATCCATGAGCGCTGTTTGATCAGGATTTCAAATACTCCTAGTCCCTTAATTTCAAGGAATTAAATTTACTCGATGTTAGTAATTTTGGAAATCACATATTTGTCCTCTATGTTGGAAACCTAAAGATGCAGCTCCGCCTTTTTTTTTTTTTTTTAACCTTTTTAGGGCCACACCCATGGCATATGGACGTTCCCAGGCTAGGGGTCGAATCGGAGCTATAGCTGCCAGCCTACACCACAGCCACAGCAACGCGGGATCCGAGCCACGTCTGCAACCTACACCACAGCTCACGGCAACGCCGGATCCTTAACCCACTGAGCAAGGGCAGGGATCGAACCTGCAACCTCATGGTTCCTAGTCGGATTCATTTCCACTGAGCCATGGCAGGAACTCCTAAAGATGCAGCTCTTTTGTGTGTGTGTGTGTGTGTGTGTGTGTGTGTGTGTGTGTGTGTGTGAAAGAGAGAGAGAGAATAAGAACGAAAAAGAGAGGGAGAAACAGGTGGAGGGGACGGGGACAGAGAGTAAGTGAGGAGGGAGAATGGAGGAGCGAAGGCAGTAGTAAAAGATAGGAGAGAGAGAATGGGAGTGGAAGAAAGAAATGGGAACGTCGTCAAGAAGGTCGAAGTGGGAGTTCTTGGTGCACAGCGAGTTAAGGACCTGCTTTTGTCACTGCAGTGGCCCAGGTCACAACTTCTGTATGCTGTAGGTATAGCCAAAAAAAAAGAAAAGACAAAGTGGAGAATAACAAGAGCAAGGGTCGTGATCGCAACTGAAACATGCTAATCACCTGCCAGGCACTGCGCTGTGCTGTTAAGAAGCATTTATCCCCAGAGTTCCCATCATGGCTCAGTGGTTAACGAATCCGACTAGGAACCAGGAGGTTGCGGGTTCGATCCCTGGCCTTGCTCAGTGGGTTAAGGATCCGGCGTTGCCGTGAGCTGTGGTGTAGGTTGCAGATGCGGCTTGGATCCCGCGTTGCTGTGGCTGTGGCGAAGGCCGGCGGCTACAGCTCCTGTTAGACCCCTAGCCTGGGAACCTCCATATGCCGCTAGTACAGCCCTAGAAACGGCAAAAAGCCAAAAAAAAAAAAGTCGTTCATCCCAGCTGATCCTCCCAACGACCCTATCAGCCCCCAAGCTGTAAATAAACAAAGTGGGGTTTTGCAGTCTTGCCAAAGTCCATATGGCTGGTAACTTGCCTAGTTCTAAAATGCTCAAAACTGGTCTCTTAACCATCACACAGTACCGCAAGGTCAGTTGTCGGTCAGATCCAGCAGCCAGTTCATATAGCTCGGGGTTTCTCAACCTCAGCACAGTTGACCTTTTCGACGGCGTGACTCTGTTGTGATGAGCTGTCCTGGGTAGGATGTCGAGCAGCGTCCCTGGCTCACACTGGAGGCTAGTAGCACCCTCTCCAGTAGTGACAACCAAAAACGTCTCCAGACATCACCACATGTCCCCAGTGAAGAACAGTAGCTCAAGAAAGGGGTTAAACTGGTTGGCAGATGAGCCGAAAGCATCCATCCTGCAGCCCCGCGAACAGAGGAAAGGCGGAGTATACAAAGAAGAGCTGGCTGGAGTGAAGTTCACCGCTGAGCTGTCAGTGTCCTAAACCAGCCCTGTGGAAACAGGTCCAGGCCAGGGACATCGTTCAACCTGGGAAGATTTTCACTGTGCCCAAGTCCAGTGTGGTTACCCCCGCTTTGAAGGTAACCTTGAAGTTGTCAGTGCTTCCGGTCCTTTTAAAACAGCTCTGATGTTTTCATTCCACACTGGGGTGGATGGAACTCCTGCCCTGAAAATGCTATTTTACTTTATTGTTTTTAGGGCAGCATCTGCGGCATATGGAGGTTCCCAGGCCAGGGGTCAAGTCAGAGATACAGCTGCCGGCCTACACCACAGCCACAGCAACACAGGATTCGAGCCGCATTAGCAACCTACACCACAGCTCACAGCAATGCCGGATCCTTAACCCATTGAGTGGGGCCAGGGATCAAACCCGCAACCCCGTGGATACTAGTTGGGTTTGTAACCCACTGAGCCACCACGGGTACTCCCTAAAAATGGTATTTTAAATGGAAATAGCTAGACCTTGGGGGTGGTTAGTTGTGGTGCCATCAGGAGATTTTTCAACCAAGTGAATGTGTTCACTCCAAGGTAACTGTGGTTGGCTTAGATTGCGTTCATGTCTTTAGTGAAACCATCTTATTAAAAACAGGGCTTTTCTAAGTGGTTGGTCTTCTGGCAGCAGAGCAAAGCCTGAGAGCCCCTACAGGCGTCACAACCTGCAAGTTACACAGAAGCCTTGGGACCAAGGATCGTGCTTGGGACCGTGTCTGAAAATGAATTGTTGGAGAAAAGATTGAGAGCTTCCTAAGGTAGAAGACAGTTAAAGAGTTATGGAAAACAGGGGTTCTGTGGTGGCAAGGATCCAGCATTGCCATGAGCTGCCACGTGGTGTGGCTCGAAGACGCAGCTCGGATCCCACGAGGCTGTGGCTGTGGCTGCAACCCGGCAGCTACAGCTCCAATTCGATGCCTAGCCTGGGAACTTCCATATGCTGTGGGTGTGGCCCTGAAAAGCAAAAAAAGAAAAAAAAGGAATTATGGAAAGTCCCTCTATTTTGGCCTGTATTAACCTGCAGGAAATAGGGAGCTGCTTCTATTGGAATCTGCAACAAGGCCTAAATGAGGCTTAGGTTTATTAAAACATGAAGCTTCAAATCTGTAAAATCCTTTTTCTTCTGTGGATAGATCTTGGCATGTTTATATCTTTTTTTCCCTCCCTTTTTGGCCGCACCTACGGTGTATGGAAGTTCCTGGGCCAGGGATCAAACCCGTGCCTCAGCAGTGACCCGAGCCACTGCAGAGACAACACCAAATCCCCAACCTACTGTGCCACAGTGGGAACTCAGACGTGTTTTATTTTGATAGAGGTGTAGATTTGTGCATTTCGGTGTATATACGTTTTACCTAATGAAACCCTTAAAGCCAGAGCCACCCCCAGAGGGTGTGGATATATACAGGCAGCACCCTGGCTTTGGGGGCCCTTCAGATTCTAAGAGACTTATTCCTCGGATGCAGACCCAGCCCCCTGCCCGGGCATCCCCCTGGGCCTCCAGACTCAGCTGGGAGAGGTCGCTGTCACATTCCACCGGGCTGGCTCATGCCCAGAACCTCAGGCAGCGAGTGATGTAAAATACCACTTGTTCTCGCCATTGAATAATAATCCTAACCAGTGTTGACAATAGCCAGGAGGATGTGTTTCAGAGGCCAGCTTGTTAATCTGTAATGATTTTTATGACTGGCCAAACAGGGCTGGTCAGAGGAGCCGGGGACAGCTCACATCCCCTACCCTGGCCTCCCACACCTGCTGTGCGTTTGCCTCTCAGGTGTTGTCTGAGGGCCTGCACGGTTTTTATTTTATTTTATTTTACAGTCTAATATTTCAATTATCTTATTAAAATAAAGAACCAAAATAGATACAGTTAAACAGTGAAAAAGCAAAGGTTCATTTTAATAAAGCCATAAACTTGAAAAGTTATTTTGAGTTGCATTGCTGGGTAAGGAACAGCCTGTTCTTCAAAAACATCTCATCTGTTATCAGTCTTATTTATTTAAAAATTTTTTTTCCATTGCTTAATGAATTATATTACAATTATAGGTGTACAAAAATCATCACAACTCAATTTGACAGCATTTCTGTCCCAAACCCTCAGTGTATTATCCCCCCACCCCCCAAATTTTCTTATTTGGAAACCATAGGTTTTCCAAAGTCTGTGAGTCATTATCTGTTCTGCAAAAAAGTTCATTGTGTCTTTTTAGTTTCCACATGTAAGCGATAGCACTGGGTGTTGCTGTCTAATTGTCTGACTGGTTTCACATGGATGGACCTGATTTCTAGGTCCATCCATGTTGCTATAAATGTTATTTTGTTCCTTTTAATGGCTGAGTAATATTCCATTGTGTGTATGTACCATATCTTCCCTATCTACTCCTCTGTCGATGGGCATTTAGGTTGTTTACATGACTTGGCTATTGCGTGGAGTGCTACAATGAACACTGGAGTACATGTGTCTTTTTGAGTCATGGTTTCCTCTGGATAGACGCCCAGGAGTGGGATTGCTGGATCAAATGGCAATTCTATTTTGAGTTTTCTGAGGAATCTCCATACTGTTTTCCACAGTGGTTGCACCAATTTGCATTGCAACCAACAGTGTAATAGGGATCCTTTTTCTGCACACCCTCTCCAGCACTTGCTGTTTGTAGACGTTTTGATGATGGCCATTCTGGCCAGGTGTAAGGTGGTACCTCAAGGTGGTTTTGATTTGCATTTCTCTAATAACGAGTGGTGTTGAACATCTTTTCATGTGTTTATTTGCCATCTGCATGTCTTCTTTGGAGAATTGTCTGCTTAGACCCTCTGCCCATTTTTTGATGGGGTTGTTTGTTTTTTTGGTATTGAGCTGTAGGAGGTGTTTGTAAATTTTGGAGATTAATCCCTTGTCACTCGATCCATTTGCAAATGTTTTCTCCCATTCTGTGCGTTGTCTTTTCGTTTTGTTTAAGGTTTCCTTTGCTGTGCAGAAACTTTGAATTTTAATTAAGTCCCATTTGTTTATTTCTCTTTTTATTGTCCTTATTCTGACAGATGGATCTGAGAAGATGTTGCTATCATTTATGCCAGAGAGTGTTTGGCCTATGTTTTCCTCTAAGAGTTTTATAGTATCAGGTCTTAAATCTAGATCTTTAATCCATTTTGGGTTTATTTTTGTGCATGGTGTTAGGAAGTGTTCTAGTTTCATTTTTTTTTACATGTAGTTGTCCAGTTTTCCCAGCACCACTTATTGAAGAGGCTGTCTTTTCTCCAATGTATATTCTTGCCTCCTTTGTCATAGATTAGTTGACTATAGATGCGTGGGTTTAATTCTGGGCTTGCTATCCTGTTCCACTGATCTATATTTCTGTCTTTGTGCCAGTACCATACAGTTTTGATGACTGTAGTTTTGTAGTATAGTCTAAATTCAGGGAGCCTGATTCCTCCAGCTCCATTTTCCTTTTTCAGGATGTCTTTGGCTATTCTGGGTTTTTTGTGTTTCCAAACAAACTTTAAACTATTTTGTTCTAGTTCTGTGAAAAAGGTCCTTGGTAATTTGATAGGAATTGCACTGAATCTGTAGATTGCCTTGGGTAGTATAGCCATTTTGATAATACTGACTCTTCCAATCCAAGAGCATGGTGTGTCTTTCCATCTGTTCATGTCATCCTTGGTTTCTTTCATCAGCGTCTTATAATTTTCAGAGTACAGGTTTTTTGTCTCTTTAGGTAGGTTTATTCCTAAGTATTTGATTCTTTTTGATGCGCTGGTAAATGGGATTGCTTCCCTAACTTCTCTTTCTGATCTTTCATTGTTAGTATATAGAAATGCAGTTGATTTCTGTGTATTAAATTTGTATCATGTGACTTTGCCAAATTCATGGATGAGCTCTAACAGTTTTCTGGTAGAGTCTTTAGGATTCTCTAGGTATAGTATCATGTCATCTGCAAATAGCGATAGTTTTACTTCTTCCTTTCCAATTTGGATTCCTTTTATTTCTTTTACTTCTCTGATTGCTGTGGCTAGGACTTCCAAAACTATGTTGAATAGTAGTGGCGAGAGTGGACATCCCCGTCTTGTTCCTGATCTCTGGAAATTCTTTCAGCCTTTCACCACTGAGAATGATGTGAGCTCTGGGTTTGTCATAGATGGCCTTTGTTATGTTGAGGTAGGTTCCCCCTATGCCCACTTTCTGAAGGGCTTTTATCAGAAATGGGTGTTGGATTTTGTCAAAGGCTTTTTCTGCATCTATTCAGAGGATCATGTGGTTTTTATTCTTCAGTTTGTTAACGTGGTGTATCACACTGATTGATGTGCGGGTATTGAAGAATCCTTCCATCCCTGGGATAAATCCCACTTGATCATGATGTACTATCCTTTTAATGTATTGTTGGATTCGGTTGGCTAGTATTTTGTTGAGGATTATTGCATCTATGTTCATCAGTGAGACTGGCCTGTATTTTTCTTTTTTTGTGGTATCTCTGTCTGGTTTTGGTATCAGGGTGATGGTTGCCTCATAGAATGAGTTTGGGTGTGTCCTTCGGAAGGACAGGTGTTAGCTCTTCTCTAAATGTTTGATAGAATTCACCTGTGAAGCCATTGGGTCCTGGACTTTTGTTTGTTGGAAGTTTTTAAATCACAATTTCAATTTCAGAACTTGTGACTGGTCTATTCGTATTTTCTATTTCATCTTGGTTTAGTCTTGGAAGATTGTACTTTTCTAAGAATTTGTCCATTTCTTCTAGGTTTACCATTTTATTGCCATATAGTTGCATATAGTAGACTCTTATGATCCTTTGTATTTCTGTGATGTCTGTTGTTACTTCTCCTTTTTCATTTCTAATTTTATTGATTTGCATCCTCTCTCTTTTTTTCTTGATGTCTGGCTAAGGGTTTATCAATTTTATTGATCTTTTCAAAGAACCAGCTTTCAGTTTCACTGATCTTTTCTGTGGTTTTCTTCGTTTCTATTTCATTGATTTCTGCTCTGATCTTTATGGTTCCTTTTCTTCTACTAACTTTAGGTTTTGTCTGTTCTTCCCTCGCTAGCTACTTTAGATACAAAGTTAGGTTATTTATGTGAGCATTTTCTTATTTCCTGAAGTAGGCTTGTGTTGCTAAAATTTTCCTCTTAGAAGTGCTTTTGCTGCATCCCAGAGGTTTTGGAGTGTTGTATCTTTGTTGCCATTTGCTTCTAGGATTTTTTAAATTTCCTCTTTGATTTCCTCAGTGATCCATTGGTTGTTTAGTAGCGTGTTGTTTAGTCTCCACGTGTTTGTATTTTTGGCCATTATTTTCTTTTTGTTCATTTCCAGTCATATAGCATTGTGGTCAGAGAAGATGCTTGATATGATTTCAATTTTCTTAAAGTTACTGAGGCTTGATTTGTAGCCCAGGATGTGATCAATCTTAGAGAATGTTCCATGCTCACTTGAGAAGAATGTGTATTCTGTTGCTTTTGGATGGAATGTCCTATAAATATCTATTAAGTCCATCTGATCTAATGCTTCATTCAGGGCCTGTGTTTCCTTATTGATTTTCTGTCTGGATGATCTGTCCATTGCTGTCAATGGGGTGTTAAAGTCCCCCACTATGATGGTGTTATTGTTGATTTCTCCTTTTAAGATTATTAGCAGTTGCCTCTTATATTGTGGTGATCCTATGTTGGGTGCCTAGATATTTAAAATTGTTATATCTTCTTCGTGGATTGATCCTTTGATCATTATGTAGTGCCCTTCTTTGTTTCTTAAAATGTTCATTTTAAAGTCTGTTTTGTCTGATAGGAGTATTGCTACTCCGGCTTTCTTTTGATGCCTGTTTGCATGGAATATTTTCTTCCATCCTCTCACTTTCAATTTTTATGTGTCTCTAGAAGTGAAGTGGGTCTCTTGAAGACAGCATATATGTGGGTCTTGTTTTTGTATCCATTTGGCTAGTCTATGTCTTTTGGTTGGGGCATTCAGTCCATTAACATTTAAGGTAATTATTGATATATATGTTCTCATTGCCATTGTATTAACTGTTTGGGGTTTTTGTTGCTCTTTTTTTCTTCCTTTATTCTCTTGTTGTCTCCTCTCACCAGGTGACTATCTTTAATGTTGTATTTGAGTTGATTTTTCTTATTCGTTTGTGTATCAATTGTAGATTTTTGGTTTGCAGTTACCCTGAAGTTTTGATATAGGAGTCTATATATAAATGAGATTGTTTTAAGTTGTTGGTTTCTTAATTGCACGTGCATCTCCAGTGACCTGCATTTGTGCTCTCTTCTCATGATTTCTGATCTTGGTAGCATAATTGTGCATGGATGATTTAGTATCTTTACTGTATATATGCCTTTATTGGTGGGCCTTGTCATTTGTGGTGTTTTTGTTTCTGGTTGTGGCCTTTTCTTTTCTGACTAGAGAAGTCCGTTTAGGATTTGTTGTAAAGCTGGTTTAGTGTTGCAGAAATCTCTTAGCTTTTGCTTATCTGTAAAGGTTTTGATCTCTCCTTCAAATCTGAATGAGAGCCTTGCTGGGTAAAGTAATCTTGGTTGGAAGTTTTTCCCTTTCATCACATTAAGTATATCATGCCACTCCCTTCTGGCCTGCAGAGTTTCAGCTGAAAAATCTGCTGATAACCTTATTGGGGTTCCCTTGTATGTCATTTGTTTCTTTTCGCTAGCTGCTTTCAAAATTTTCTCTTTGTCTTTAATTTTGGTCATTTTGATTAATATGTGTCTCGGGGTGTTCCTCCTTGGGTTTATTTTATATGGTACTCGTGCTTCCTGGATTTGAGTGAGTGGTTCCTTTCCCATATTAGGGAAGTTTTCGGCTATTATCTCCTTGAATATTTC
>PVHT020000014.1:260507-271084 GCA_004024745.2 Catagonus wagneri
CATTTCCTTTCAATCTTTTATCTCTTTTCTCTTCTGCATTAGTGATTTCCACTAATCTGTCCTCCACCTCACTGATTCGTTCTTCTGCCTCCTGTATTCTACTGTTGGCTGCTTCTAATGAATTTTTTATTTCAGTTATTGTATTTTGCATCTCTTCTTGTTTAATTTTTACATCTTGTATTTCTCTGCTCAGTGTTTCTGTAAATTATCAATCTTTGCCTCCAGTTTATTTACAGTGTCTTGCATCATCTTCAGCATCAACAGTCTAAAGTCTCTTTCTGAGAGGCTGATAATCTCCTCATCACTGAGCTGTTTTTCTGGGCTTTTCTCTTTCTCCCTTATCTGAGTTAGAGTTTTCTGTCTTTTCATTTTTGTAGGTTTTTGGTGCGGTGACCTTTGTGTCGACAATAGAGCTGTAGCCTCTCTTAGTTCAGGTGTTTGCCTCCCCTGTGGCTAAAGTTGGTATGGAGGGGGCTTGCTGTAGGCTTCCTGATGGGAGGGAGTGATACCTGCTCACTGGTAGGAGGGGCTGATTCCTATCCCTCTGATGGGTGGGGCCTTGTCTCTGGGTGAGATTAGAGGCTGGCTGTATGCCTGAGGGGTCTTTAGGCAGCCTGTTTATTGATGGGTGGGGCTTAGATCCCATCTGGATTATTGTTTGGCCTGGGGCTTCTCAGCCCTGATGGGGGGGACCAGATTTTCCCAGAAATGGCCCCCCCCAGAGAAATGCAGGCTGATGAATGTTCCCGAGAGCTTCACCTCCAATGCCCTTCCCCCACAACAAGGCACAGTCACCCCTGTTTTCCCTGGAGACCCTCCAGGAATCGCAGTCAGGTTCCACCCGGATTCCTATGGAGACTGCTTTGCCCTGGGACCCAGTGCACGTGAAAGTCTGTGTGTGCCTTTCAAGGACGGGGTCTCTGTTTCCCCCAGTCCTGTGGAGCTCCTGCACACAAGCCCCGCTGGCCTTCAATGCCAGATGCTCTGGGGGCTCTTTCTCCCTGTGCCCGATCCCCAGGCATGGGGTTTTGACGTGGGGCTCAGAACTCTCAGTCCTGTAGCTGATTCTCTGTGATGCAGTTCCTTTCCAGTCTGTGGGGCTTCCCACCCGGGAGGTATGGGGTTGCTTCTATTGCGTAATCACCCCTCCTACCTCTTGATGTGTTCTCCTCTTTGTCTTCTGGAATAGAATATCTTTTTTGGAAGTTTACAGTCCATTTAGTTGAAGGTTGCTCAGCATTTAGTTGTAGTTTTGCTGTTTTTTGGGAGAGAAGTTGAGCTCCAGTCCTTCTATTCCACATCTTAATCCAATCTCTGTTATCAGTTAATTTAATATAATTTCATAACTAAATACCAAACCTGGGAAGTAGAGGAAGCTTGTGGCCCTTTCAAAGTAAAGCACTGAAAACATCTCTGCCCTCTGAACAAAAAGCACTGTGTAAAGACTAGTCTAGACTCAAAAGAGGAAAGAATAAATGACTCCGGAATAGCAAGTTGGCAAGAAAAAGCCAATAAACACTTAAAACAAAGCAAGATATGGGAGTTCCCTTTGTGGCTTAGTGGTTAACGAATCCGACTGAGAACCATGAGGTTGCGGGTTCGATCCCTGGCCTTGCTCAGTGGGTTAAGGATCTGGCATTGCCGTGAGCTACGGTGTAGGTTACAGATGCGGCTCGGATCCCGCGTTGCTGTGGCTGTGGCGAAGGCTGGCAGCTACAGCTCCTGTTAGATCCCTAGCCTGGGAATCTCCATATGCCGCGGGTGCGGCTCTAGATAAAAGGCAAAAAGACAAAAAAAAAAAACCAAAAAACAAAAAACACAAAGCAAGATATGACCACAGTGAATTCTGCCCTTGGTCACTGAAACAGATTTAAAGTATGAGGCAGGATTAGCTTACAGGAGAAGCTAGTGACTGGAGCAGACTTGAAGAGAGAAAGGCTATATATATATAGTATAACGCAGCCTGTGAGTAATTAAAAGGGCTCCTGCACGGTTTTGAAATGGCAGAGGAAAGTACCACTCTGCCTTGTTTTATATATATATATATTTTTTTGTTTGTTTGTTTGTTTGTTTGTTTCTAGGGCCGTACCCATGGATATGGAGGTTCCCAGGCTAGGGGTAAAATCAGATCTGCAATTGCCAGCCTACACACCAGAGCCACAGCAATTCCAGATCCGAGCCACATTGCAACCTACACCGCAGCTCACAGCAATGCCAGATCCTTAACCCACTGAGCAAGGCCAGGGATCGAACCTGCAACCTCATGGTTCCTAGTCGGATTCATTAACTACTGCGCCACGACTGGAACTCCTTGTTTCTCTTTAAAAGTGAAGAAAACCTTCCTGGAAGCACCCCCAGTCCCACCCCAGCAAACTCCCCTCACATTTCCTTTGCCAGATGACATCACACAGGTCACTGATTTCACTGGGCCCCCTGGCAGAGGCTGAGAGACCACTAGAGGCCTGATGCATCCCCTGGCACTGAGAAGGGCCCAGTGTCCCCTGCCATCACAGCAATTTTACAGGAGCAATATGGGGATCCTGTCTTCAGGAAGGAAGGGAAAGGAGTTCCCTTGTGGCACAGCAGGTTAAGGATCCAGTGTTGTGACTGCATTGGCTATGGCAGGGGTTTGATCCCTGGCCTGGAAACTTCCACATCCCACTGGCACAAATACAAAAAGAAATAAATTTTTTTTTAAAAAAAGGGCAAAGATCCAGCTCTGCCCCCACTGCCATTTAGAGGGACGCCCCCTCCAGCCCTTCCCCTCATTCTAGCACATTCTGTCCTTGGAGTAGACCTGTTCCTGAGGTTCTGTGATTCTCTAAGAGGTTAGATCGGCCACCCAAGGTCCCATACCTCGTGGACAGCCAAACCACCCTCCGAGCCCAGGGATTTCCAGCTCCAAAGGCTGCCTGGCCTTTTTTGCAAGGTGCAAAACCAGATGTCGGTGTAAGACAGGAATTGCTTTACCCCAGGCCGTGTGCACAGGCTCATGTAATCCACACCATGATTGTACGGTGGCTTCCTCTCCTCAAACCCCATGCCCAGAAACGCTGACTTTCCAGGCTGGTCCTTGGCCAGGCCTCGAGGCCTGAGATCAGCAGCCACACTGCCTTACCTCTGATTAGCAGAGCCCTTCTTGCAGGGTGTCGACGCAGGTGGCTGTTCAGGCCGCGGCCCCTGTCTCTGAGCTGCTAGTGCCCAGGGCCGACCCAGGATGGTCCTGGTGGAAGGCACGGCCTTCCCAGGTGATGCGTAAGGCTCAGCCACGTTCGTTCCTGATGTCCCGTCTATACCAGGCAGCATCGGCGTGGCCACCACATCCCTGTGCACGTTGCCGTCGTGCAGAACCCTGTCCTTAAACAGCATCTCCCTGGGATAAAATGTCTGGGTGGGAGTGGGGGGGTTACCTTCAACTCCAAGGTCTGACTCCTCGCATCTGTTCCAGTTAAAGGTCAGTGCTCAGCCGGGCGGCAAGGCTTGGCATCCCCCAGCCCCCGGCCCCTTCCCCTCCCCGCCCCACCTCCACCCTTGCGCCCGCCCGGTTGAGCTCAGCGCATCTCCCCCATCAAGCTGGCACTCACATCGCCACACCTCGCCAGGGCTGGCTCTCTGCCTCAGCTACTCCTGGGCCAGTACCTCTGCCTTTGAAGACCTGGGTTTATGTGCCATCTCCTCCAGGAAGTCTGCCCTGCTTGGCCCTGCAGTTGTTCTCCAGGGCCCTTCACGGAGCTGAGGGATTGGGAACCAGCCCTCGTCTGTGGACTCCGGGGCAAGACGGTTTGCAGGAACTTGCTGGCATGTGCACCGGGGACGATGGAGTCCAGTTGCCTGGATTTTTATCTTCCCGTTTCCTTATCTGGGGCAGACTTTTTATCTCTTCTCTGCTTTAGTGTCCTCATCTGTAAGACGAGGATAAAGATAACACCCCCTGCTCCAAACAGTTGTTGCTTATGCCTCTGTCGCCCCCACCTGCCGCCTCATCTTTTCACCTGTATGTATTTCCCAGTGGTTGGTGTGTGGCAGGGGTTCAGGAAGTGTTCACTAAACGAATGATCCCCGTAATCTTTAGATGTTATTCTGGTTTCTGAGGACCCTCTGAAAGCTGATCTCAGAGAATCATCAGAAACGTAGAAGTGATCCGGCTTCTTGCATGATCCTCCTGTAGATGCCCCAAGATCAGCCGCACCGCCACGGATGAACGGGCTGTGGCCTGGCACCTTGGGAACAGGGCCTCCTGCGCTCTCTTCTGCCTGGCCTCCAACCCTTCTCTGATGAAGAGTCCCACAGGGCTGTGTGACATGGCCAGTCTGTGACTTGTCCAGGGGAGTTGGGAGACGGTCCTGCTCTTAGAAGCATTTGCCCCGTGGCCGGGTTGGATGAGAGAAATCCGACAGAGCTCCCTACCTGGGAAGGCAGTGGGTGCTGATCCTGGAGTATCTTCCCTATTTTGACTCCTCTCTCTCACCTCCCTGCATCCTTTTTCTAGCTACTATGCCGTCCTGTACCCCATGGTATACCCTATGAAGATCGCGGGCAACCGAGCCGCGATGGCGCTTGCCTATATCTGGCTTCACTCCCTCATCGGCTGCCTGCCGCCTCTCTTTGGTTGGTCGTCGGTGGAGTTTGACGAGTTCAAGTGGATGTGCGTGGCTGCGTGGCACCGGGAACCTGGCTATACGGCCTTCTGGCAGATCTGGTGCGCCCTGTTCCCCTTCCTGGTCATGCTGGTGTGCTACGGCTGCATCTTCCGCGTGGCCAGGGTCAAGGCGCGCAAGGTGCACTGTGGCACGGTGGTCATCGCGGGGGAGGACCCGCAGAGGAGTGGGAGGAAGAACTCCAGTACCTCCACCTCCTCCTCAGGCAGCAGGAAGAACGCCTTTCAGGGCGTGGTCTATTCGGCCAACCAGTGCAAAGCCCTCATCACCATCCTGGTGGTCATTGGTGCCTTCATGGTCACCTGGGGCCCCTACATGGTTGTCATCACCTCTGAGGCCCTCTGGGGGAAGAACTCTGTCTCCCCAACACTGGAGACCTGGGCCACTTGGCTGTCCTTTACCAGCGCCGTCTGCCACCCCCTGATCTACGGACTCTGGAATAAGACGGTTCGCAAGGAGCTCCTGGGCATGTGCTTTGGGGATCGGTACTACCGGGAGCCGTCTGTGCAGCGGCAGCGGACTTCCAGACTCTTCAGCATCTCCAACAGGATCACAGGTAACCTGGGAGCCTGGCCGCGCAGGGAGGCCCACCCTCAGCGGGTGTAGCCTCTCCGGAGCTCTGGCGGGTTGATGGGTGAGATCAGCCCCAAGGTGGCATCCGGGATTAAGGCACAGGCTTCCTTTGCGGGATTAAGTGTCCGGTGTGATTCCCAAGCAGATTTCCTGAGCTCAGCAGTTCAGGGCAAGGGCCAGCGGGCTTCAGAAATCCACGATCTGTGACCTCAGCCATGGCCCAGTGGCCTGGACGGTACGGTCACTTCTGTCCAGAGGGAAAAGAACCCGAGCATTGGGCCAGGCTGCGTTCTCCTCTTAGCAAATCCTTTCTTTTCAGTGTTGTTTGAGGCAGAGTCATCTTTAAAACACTCCCGTCCCTCCTTAGTTGTCTGTCTTGAACATAGTCCTTCTTGGGCCTCGCCTCGCATGTCGTTGATTTCCTTGCACGGTCCCTAGTAATTCAGGGGGTGTTAACGCCCGATCTCCACTCCCACATTGAAATGTCACTATCTGGTATGTGTAAAGCTGCTCCTCCATCTGATAACTGCTTTCAGAGCTCCGCAGTTTCTGGCCACAATCCCATCACCTTTGATGAGATCCAGAGGAGTTACTCTAGTTAAGGACAGCTTTTTAGAAATTTTTTTATTTTTGTTTTTTTTTGTTTTGTCTTTTTAAGGCCGAACCCATGGCATATGGAACTCTCCAGGCTAGGAGTCCAATCGGAGCTGTGGCCTCTGGCCTACGCCGCAGCCACAGCAACACCAGATCCAAGCCATGTATGCGACCTACACCACAGCTCATGGCAACTGCCAGATCCTTAACCCACTGAGCGAGGCCAGGGATCGAACCGGCGTCCTCATGGTTGCTAGTCAGATTCGTTTCCGCTGAGCCACAGTGGGAGCTCCCAGGACAGCTTTTTTTTTTTTTTTTTAAATAAACCTTTTTCTTTTAAGATGATTTAAGTCTCAGGGAAGAGTTGGGAAAACGGCATAGAGAATTCCCATCCACCCAGCTTCTCCCAGTGTCAACATCTTGCCTAACCACGACACAGCTGTCGGGCCTAAGACATTGCCATGGCTGCAGTGCTGTCAACTATAGACTTGACTCAGATTTCCCCCATTTTTGCACTGATGTCCTTTCTCTGTGCCAGGACCCAGTTCAGGATCGCACTGTGTTCCGTCATGTCTCCTTTGTCCTCTTCCATGTTTGACAAGTCTTCATCCTTTCCTTCTCATCCATGACTTGACACCTTTGTCGAGTTCTGGTCAGGAATTTTGCAGAAGGCCCTTCCATGTGTGTATAGCTGCTGTATTCTCCAGGTTAGAACAGGCTAGTACATTTTCAGCAGCCATGCTGTGCAGGTGACATGGTCTTCTTAGTGATTGTGGCGGGGGCACATATGTTAGTATGGCTTATTCCTGGCTGATTTTACCCCTGACCTCCTGGTTGATGTCTTAGTTTGGACTGCTATAACAAAATCCCATAGAGCGCATGGCTTAACCCCTGGGACATCAATTTTTCACAGTTCAGGAGGCTGGAAGTCTGAGATCAGGGTTGTAGCATGGTTGGGTTCTGGTGAGGGGACGCTGCTTGGCTGTCCTCTTGCTCCCACGGTAGAGGGCTGGAGAGAAAGAAGGGGCCACCAAGCTCCCTGGTTTTATAAGCACCCACTCTCATGACCTCGTCTCAAGGACCCACCTCTGAATACCCTCACGCTGGGGCTTGGGGCTTCAGTGCATGAACTTGGGGGGAGTACTTTCAGTTCCTATAGTTCAGGTGGTGTCTTGCCAGGTTTCTCCCCTGGGCAGTTACTGTCTTGTCCACTGTGATTAATGAATACAGCAGAGGAGATACTTTGAGGCTACAAAAATATTCCTTTTTCCCTTCCAACCTTCAGCCACCGTTTGTAGCATGGGCGCGTGGATCTTGCCCGCGTAGTTACACTATGTTATCTGAAGAAGACCACCACCTGGACGAGCTCTTGGAAGAGAGATCCAGACGGCACTTGTCAGACTATACTTATGGAAAGAGGCCGCTCAGACTGCAGTTCTAGTCTCTTGCCAGATAACTCTGGGCAACTCACACTCTTCAGGAAATAAAGAGGCCTTCTACCCACCCCCTCAAGGGAGTGGAAAGAAGCAGCAACTCCTTTTTTTTTGTCTTTTTTTTTTTTTTTATCTGGAGCCGCACCCGCGGCATATGGAGGTTCCCAGGCTAGGGGTCTAACAGGAGCTGTAGCCGCCGGCCTTCGCCACAGCCACAGCAACGCGGGATCCGAGCCGCGTCTGCGACCTACACCACAGCTCACGGCAATGCCGGATCCTTAACCCACTGGGTGAGGCCAGGGATTGAACCTGCAACCTCGTGGTTCTTAGTCGGATTCATTAACCACTGAGCCATGAAGGGAACTCCGCAACTCCTGATTATCATGAGTACCCAGTAGTCGTGATGAGGGGAGCTCTTTTCCATGCGGCAATTAAACAAACCAGCATCACTGATTTATCTCATGGGTCGATGGAATGTTCCTTCTTGAGAACGGAAGGAATTTGGGGCCTTTCTGACCGGGGGAGAAAGAAAACCTTTCTTAGGGTCCCAATATTTTAACTCCCGAGTGCCCACCCCCTGCCACTGGCAAGACTATTTCCTGGTGTGACTGGTGAGCCAAGACGAATACATACAGGGTTCAATCTCCCTTTCCTAATGATCTTACTGTTCAGATTTTGTCCCGTCATTTTTCAAGGCAAACAAATGTTAAGTGTTTTCAATTCCAATGAAGTTAAGAATGAGGAATCGAAAAAAATGCAGGAGGAGAGGCTAGATAGAACCAAAAGAAACATCTGGAGTTCCCGTCGTGGGGCAGAGGTTAACGAATCCGACTAGGAACCATGAGATTGCGGGTTCGATCCCTGGCCTTGCTCAGTGGGTTAAGGATCCGGCATTGCCGTGAGCTGTGGTGTAGGTTGCAGACGCGGCTCGGATCCCGCGTTGCTGTGGCTGTGGTGAAGGCCGGCGGCTACAGCTCCTGTTAGACCCCTAGCCTGGGAACCTCCATATGCCGCGGGTGCGGCTCTAGATAAGGCAAAAAAAAAAAAAAAAAAAAAAAAGACCAAGAAAAAAAAAAAGAAACATCTGTTTTGGTGGGGGGCAAGCTTTTTCCATGCAGGCCGCTTGGGATTATCCTAGATGAGTTTGTGAGGCTGTGAGAACTGGAGGAAAATACCAGCCGTGGTTGGGTTGGCAAGTCCAAGGCAGCGAGTGGTCTCTTCACTGAGGGAAAAGCAGTTCTTGTGGGATGTTTCTGGGTTGCAGAGCCTGTGGGATGATGGCTTCTGAGCTGTTGGCCTGCCCCTTACATGGGAGCTGGGGGGAATCCCTGTTGCCTTCCGCAAATGTCCTGACTTCAGGAGGCAGGCGGCAGCAGCGGCGGTGGCAAAAGTCTTGGAAAGAGGAGTTCCCGTCGTGGCTCAGAGGTTAACGAACCCGACTGGGATCCATGAGGATGCGGGTTCGATCCCTGGCCTTGCCCATTGGGTTCAGGATCTGGCGTTGCCATGAGCTGTGGCTGGCAGCTACAGCTCAGATTCGACCCCTAGCCTGGGAACCTCCATATGCCACGAGTGTGGCCCTAAAAAGTAAAAAAAAAAAAAAAAAGTCTTGGGAAGAGTGGGATGCAGCGCCCACCCCAGCTCCGCCCCCTGCTTCTGCCCCTTGCCGGTCCTGCCGGGAATGCCCACAACCTTTCTGATCTGGAGGGAGAACCCTGGCCTCCACCTTGCATCCCTGGGTAATTCAGGCTGAGCCCAGAGCTGACAGGACCCCGGTCTGGCGCCCTCTACAGGCACAACGTGCATCTGCAGCAGGGCCCTAAATCCAAAGGGGCTTTCCTGGCTCCCTGCCGCCTCCGTCACCCTCAGAGAATGCAGTGAAAGAAGGACGATAAGATTCTTAACATAGCCAGCAAGAAAAGACTGGGAGGCCCTGGTTTTGTTCCCTTGCGTTCGCAGCGGCAGCTGCACAGTTTTCACCAAAGGATTCAGTACAAGGACTTACAGACTGCTGGCGGTGCTTGGGAGCATGGGCGTGGGGCATTCCGCAAATACCTGGACCTTCCCCGCCAACTCTGGGATGCAAGGAGTTTTAGACACACACCATCGCGTTTAGTGCATGCATAGATTTCAGTCGTCATCCGTGGATTGCGGTTCTCTCATTCTCTTAGCCCCAAACTGAAGAAGTGCAAAGAGCTTAGGTTTTCCCTGGGTGCCTGCTGTCACCGGGCCACCGAAATACCTTCTGCTTGTGAGATCCCATTAGCAGATTCCCACCTAGGAAGGGAGACCTCTGGCCTCACTGGGGGTTGCTGGGCAGTGCCACCTCCCGGGGGCAGGTCAACCTTGGAGTCAGAGGTGGTTCTGTAGAGTGCTGAAAGGTGAGCTGAAGGTTTGGTCTTGGGAGGTCAGGCTACAAATCCAAAACTGACAGGCGGGTGCAGGCAATCGGAGCAAAGACGGGGCCAGCAGCTCCTCCAGTAACTATGCCCCCACCGGCCAGCCGGGGTGGGCAGCCCAGGCAGCACCCCCACCCAGCTCGGAGGGCAGCCTGGACATTGTGGGCGGGTGGCCTCTCCAAATGCTGCTGTCACCTGATGCTCGAAGCTCCTGGAGCTGGGGACAGTGCCTTTCCGGCGATCTTCCCGTGGACTCCGGGCCTTTGTGAGGTCTGGGCTGGAGGCGGGGGAGGAGACCCTGGAGCCTTCGGACACTCCAGCCCTGTCTTTCCAGCTTCCCTTCCTGGCGCCACCTACAGGTCCCCTGCTTACTTCAAAGTGTCAGTGTCACCCCAGAAGGGCATTCCGCTTCTTTAGCCTCTAAAAGGCCCTCGTGCCTCTTCTGACTGCACCAGGCTTCTGATCTAATCCCTTGGGCCTGCCTTTCGGTGCCTTTTCTTTTCTTTTTACTTATCTAGGGCCACACCAACGGCATATGCAGGTTCCCAGGCTAGGGATCGAATCGGAGCTACAGCTGCCGGCCTTCGCCACAGCCATAGCAATGCGGGATCCAAGCCGCGTCTGCGACCTACAGCACAGCTCACAGCAATGCCGGATCCTTAACCCACTGCGCGAGGCCAGGGATCGAACCCGCAACCTAATGGTTCCTAGTCGCATTCGTTAACCACTGAGCCACGAAGGGAACTCCCCTTTTTCTTTAAAAAAAAAAAATTTTTTTTTTTTTTGAAAAAAGGGGTTGGATTGGGCCCAGCGCAGTAGATGTATGATTGTTTCGCGTGGAAATGTGAAAACCCGCGGGGTGGCTGCGCCCACTCTCCAGTGATAAGTCGTGCCCGCTGAACCCGGAGCAGAGAGTGGCC
>PVHT020000014.1:277028-304620 GCA_004024745.2 Catagonus wagneri
ACACACACACACACACACACACACATACACAGCCACACACACAGCTATACACGGCCACAGCCACACACAACCCACATACCAGTTCCAATCTCCCTGCCTCAGGAAGTTGCCTGACTGGATAAAACAGGTTCCGAGCCCTCCCTAGTTTCTTTCCTTTATGGATTAAGTGTGGTTATAAATCTGAACTTGTCCTCTCGGAGCCTCATGTGAAAAACAGAAGCTGTGGCCCCGTGCGTGCACCTGCTGCAGCGGAGCTGAAGGCCGCCGTCTTGCCTGTCTGTCGCCCAGAAGCTGACGAGGGCGCTGGGCCCCTGCGAGAGAACCGCGTTCCGCTGTAGTCCAGGCCCTGTGTGTTTCTGCTCCGCCTGTTCTGAATTCACCCCTTGGCACACATGTCGCCTCTGGAACTTGGGGTCTGGTTTCCCATCCAGACATGCTGATCAGAGGTGCGACCAAGGAGCCATCGGGCTGCCCACAGGTGTAGGACTGACTCTCTTTGCCTCTGCATCCTGCCGTGTGAGGACAGCCACTCACGTGGCCGGGTGTGGGTGTGGTGGAGTCTGGGATCTTTAAGACGTACCTTCTTCAGCAATGCTGAGTGGGAAAATAAATACAGGCCGGGTCCGAGCTTTGGGTTTATGATTGGTCCTATCTCGCTACCACCCCTTCCTGATTCCAGATGAACGGAGGGGTGGTCACGGATGTCGGGGAGGCAGATAGCAAATCGTCTGCTTCACTGGCAAAGAGGATTCAAGAATGGAGCTTGGACCAGCAGCCTCCTGGGCTTTAGAATATATTGCTCCCATAGTTAAAAAAAGGTTTTATTACAGTTGATTTACAGTGTTCTGTCAATTTCTGCTGTACAGCAAAGTAACCCAGTTTTTTATATATATATATATATTTTTTTCTCTTTCTCACATTATTTTCCATCATATTCCATCACAAGTGATTAGATACAGTTCCCTCTGCTAGACTGCAGGACCTCATTGCTTATCCATTCCAAAGGCAATAGTTTGCATCTACTAACTGCAAACTCCCAGTCCAGCCCACTCCCTCTCTCTCCCCCCTTGGCAACTGCAAGTCCGTTTTCCACATCCATGAGTTTGTTTCTTTTCTGTAGACAGGTTCATTTGTGCCCTGTGTTAGATCCCAGATATAAGTGAAATCATATGATGTTTGTCTTTGTCTGACTTCACTTAGTATGAGAGTCTCTCGGTACAACCCCTTTGGAAAGCAGTCCTCCCAGATTTTAAAGAAATGGATTGAAATCCTCCTCAACCCAGCGTGCCCACGCAGGGCCAAGCTTGCCCCATCAAGCCCGCTGTCGAGGGGCGGCAATTCCAAAGGCACCTCCCTGCAGGCAGGAAGGAGAATGGGCCCGTGTCCTCCTGCCAGTGGGTGACAGGGCAGGGAGGGGCCACGTGGCCGCTCCCCTCTTTCCCTCTTGGAAAGCGGGGTGGAGTTGCCTACTGCAGAAGAGGTGAGGAGTGGGGATACACTGCTCCCCCCCAAAGGACAGGAGGACATAACAATGAGGTCGATAGGCTCAAGGCCCTGGGTACGAAATCGAAGGCCCCCTCCCACCCTCCCTTCTGTGCCCCATTGTCGGGGGGGGTTCCTAATCCTGGGGGAACTTTCATGAGCCTCCAGTCCTGAGGTTCTCCATGCGGCTTTGGGGAAATCTCTGAGCAAGGGTCGGGGGGCGCAGAGACACCCTCCAGGTCTGCGGACACTGACAGCCGTAGCTACTCCAGGGAGCGGAAGGATCAGAGAGCTCTTTCAACGATGTAAACATCTGAATAGCCTTCCTAGGAAGGATTTGTCGAGCCTTTTCTACAAGCCAGGCCTAAGCCAGCATCTTAGGGAGAACGTTCCACGATCGGGGTGATCCCGTGAAGTGACGGGGTGCCATGACCTTCTCATTACAGATGAGGGAGCCGAGGTGGCAGGAGAGTCAAGGCCTGCAGCTTAGGGGCTCAGACCCCAGACCCCACGCCCTTGACCTCAGTTTGCCTCCGCTCCCGGGCCTCTCCCAGGACGGCCCTGACCCTGGCCCCTCTCTGACCGGTTTTTCTCCCTTCTCTCTCAGAAGCTGCCAGGAACCCCATTCTTCACGTGCGAGCCGAAGTGCACAAGTCCCTGGACAGTTACGCAGCCAGCCTGGCCAAAGCCATCGAGGCCGAAGCCAAAATCAACTTATTTGGGGAGCAGGCTTTGCCCGGGGTCGTGCTGGCGGCACGGCCGGTCCCGGGGGCCGGCTTCGGGAGTCGCCGGGGCAGCCGGACTCTGGCCAATCAGAGGCTGCAGCTGCAGAGTATCGAGGAGGGGAACGTTTTAGCTGCGGAACAGAGATGAGGGCCTGGGGCTGGACCCTGCCTGGAGAGTGCCCGTTCCCATCTGTGCCTGGGGACCCGGGAGCCACACCTGGTCTGCGGCCATCAGAAAAAAAAAAGAAAAAAAAAAGGCAGTGAACACGACATCTGTGAGTGACTTCAGTGTCTATTGCGAGGCCACCCCCAGGCTTCTTGTGGGCCCCAGTGACGAGACCAGAGGCACCTAGAGCACAAAGAAAAGCAGGTGGAGGTGTGGCTGTGACTCTGTGGGAGGCAGGGCTGAGAGGGGGACTAGTGACCGCGGCTAGGAGGAAACCCCCCTGTGGGCCACTTCCTCGTCTTCACAACCTGTGTCCTGGGAGTCCAGCCACGCGCTGTCCCAGAGGCCTCGGGTGAGCGCTTCCCAGTGCATCTCGGAGGATGGCGCTTCTGCGTAGTTGGCCTGAGCCGCGTGGGGCCGTACGTTCTGCACTAAACGGTCCCCAGAAGAGAACCCAGGAGCAGAGCACCCCAATCCGTTTGCCACACCCCGTGTCCTGGTTATGACTGTGCCTTTGGTGGCGCCACCTGCTGGTGCTAGAGGGGACAGCTCCTGGGCCACTGGGCAGAGGGGACAGGTGGGGGACAGGGGTGGGGTGGCTGCTGTTGCTGAGGACAGGGCCTATCGCGCCCGCCTCCCTGTTGGCTGATTCTTTGGTGTTTTCAAGAGCAGGGAGAAACCACTGTAAAAGACAGGAGAAAGGCGCGGATACCAGATGTTTCATTTCTAGGTTTAAAAAAAACTACCCGTTTGGTTAGGACACGCCGTGATCTTACTGAGCCCGAATGGGGCCACAGGGCCACACGCTGCTGGGAAATAGAGATACTGTTAGAATCCTGTCACATAGGAAAACTTCGTGGAGTAGATTCTGTGATTTTTTTTTTTTTTTTTTTGTCTTTTTGCCTTTTCTAGAGCTGCACCCACGGCATATGAAGGTTCCCAGGCTAGGGTTCTAACAGGAGCTATAGCCGTCGGGCTTCGCCACAACAACGCGGGATCCGAGCTGCGTCTGCGACCTACACCACAGCTCACGGCAACGCCAGATCCTTAACCCACTGAGCAAGGCCAGGGATCGAACCCACAACCTCATGGTTCCTAGTCAGATTCACTAAACACTGAGCCACGACGGGAACTCCAGTCTGTGATGTTTGACCGTTTAGGTTAGCTGGCCGCCGGGTGCACAGGGGCTCTCCCGTGGGCAGCAGCTGCCGTTTCCCCGCCCTGGGCAGCTCGAGACAGGATAAGACCTGGAGTCGGCAACCTGCCTTCTGCCCGGGCTCCGCCTTGCCTTGTCATCTGGGACTTCTGTCACCTCTAGGAATCTGGGAAATGAGATAAGGGGTGGGAGAGTTGGGTTGAATGGTGGCCGGGATCACTTCTAACTCTGGTCGTTGATGTTTTTGAATTTGTAAGTTAGAAAAGCATCTCATGGACTAACAATTGCACAACTTTTGTGTGTGGCTTCTCGTGTGTGTGTGTGTGTGTGTGTGGGGGGGCTGATCCAACTTGTCTGTTAAGAGCGTGTCCTGACACACTGCCAACCAGCAAGACACATAAACGGGGCCAGAGGGCGCCTCCTCGGAGGTGGAAGGTGGGGGGCTGTGGATTATGGTTCGTATGCTGGATCTCCCCGGCCTCCGCTGTGAGCTGGGACGGCAGTTGAAGTGGGGGCTCGGAGTCGTGGCTGTGGTGACTGGAGCCACCTGCGCCTGCCCTTCAGCCTGAATGATGAAATCAGCCAAGTGCAGGACCTTCCCGGCCTTCAGGATTCCAGGTGATCGGCAAAGGGTAGATTCCGAGATCCAGCTGTGTCTGCTGTGGAGGCCGCCTTTCCAGAAAGTGAATTACCTTTGCTGTATTTCCTTGGGGTCTAGCTAGCTCTTGGTAAGGCCGTGTCTCTACTGTGTGGCTGGTCCTCTAGTGTGCAGTATACAAAAGACTTTGCTGAGACCTGGGGGCTTGCTAACCTTCCTGGTGATAGTCAGCAACCCCTGCGGGGCAGCTGGGTGCCAGGCACTGGTCGGGATCTGGATGAGAGTGACAAGAAGCAGGTGGCTTTTCCCGAGGAACAGAGGGCAGTTTCACCTGTGGGTTCTTTTGATAAGATGCGCAGATCAGCGAGTTCCCGCTGTGGCTCAGTGGGTTAAGAACCTGATGAACAGCCATGAGGATGCAGGTTCGATCCCTGGCCTCGTTCAGTGGGTTGAGGATCTGGCGTTGCAGCAAGTGTAGGTCTAAGTCACAGATGCGGCTCGAATCTGGTGTTGCTGTGGCTGTGATGCAGGCTGGCAGCTGCAGCTCTGATTTGACCCCTAGCCTAGGGATTTCCATATGCTGCAGGTGCAGCCCTAAAAGGTAAAAAAAAAGAAAAAAAAAGGGAAAGAAAGAAATAAAAAAAATACGTGTAGATCAGTCAGACTCTGCTCTCACTCCTGGGTGGCATTCCTAAATCTGAGGGCATTTATGTTCCCTGTGTGTGAATTTTTTTCCCTAGTGCTTGTCCTTGTCTGGTTTCTAAAGGGGCTATATTCCTGAGCATCTAGTGTGCCCTGAGGTGGCACCAGGCAGAGCCCTTTACACCCAGGATGGCCCCCCGGGCCGGGCCTTTTTGAGTGCCGCAAAGTGGCTTGTAACCCAAGGGTTGAAGAGTACTTCCCCTGGACTGTACTTGGCTGGGCTCCAGGGAAAGAGTCCTGGGACCCCACCAGGTCCCCCCCTGGCCGATCCCAGACTAGTCTAAGCTAATCTCAAAATACTGCGCTTCACAAAATCATTCTCTGTGTTTCCCCTTTTCTGCCGAGGTCTGTTCGATTTATTCACCTACCAGACACCACATCTATGTGCAAAGCCTTGTAAACATTGGTTCTACTTGATTACTAACTAGCATTGGCTCTGTGAGTAGTAGCATTAGAGTGTTTTCAGTCTTAATGTAGGGAGAGACCTGGAGGAGACGGAGGCAAAGCCAAGTAATGATTATTGAGCTCCGGGCTCCAGAGGGAGGTGACATCTCTCAGCTGGAGGACTGAGAGGTAGCTCCGTGCAGGGGACTGTTGGCCCCGAACCTTGGAGGATGTCTGGCAGCTAGAACTGTATTTTGCATATGCAGGAATTCTGATTTTTCCTTGATTCAGCCCAAATGGAAGAAGAGCGAGAAGGAGGTGGGTGAGGAGAGGAAGACATACGCTCTGAGGTTTCTGAGAGGCATTTTTTTTTTTTTCTGGCCGCGTCCACACACATGGAAGTTCCCGAGCCAGAGATCAAACCCGCGCCACAGCCGTAACCAGAGCTGCTGCAGTGACAACACTGGACCTTTAACCTCTTGTGCCACGGGAGAACTCAGAGGCAGTTTTGAGGATACGTGTCCTTAGCGCAGAAGGTCAAAACCCCAACTGCCTCCACTGAACCCAGGCCATCAGCTTTATTCCGCTGCGCGCTGGCAGCCGGAGGCCTTCCCGAGGGGGCCGTGTGGACGGTAGGACATTGGGCCATTCGTTCACGTAAAAACATTAGTCCTGGTGTCCGGCTTTGAGAACCGTTTTAGGACAGTTGCCCATCTCCGCTTCTTTCATGGGATTGCCACTTGGCCAGGCCCCCTAGATAGCAGCTTTGGGGGCTAGTGTGACCCAGAAGGCCCCGGAGTCTCACACCACAGAGCACACAGCTCAACACCCCCTCGCCTTTTCCCAGGCCAGATGCACCAAAGTGGAGTTCAGGGCCTTAGGCACTAGGTGGCAGCAATGTGGCTGTGATGCCACTGGCAGTTCTTGGAGGCAAAGGGCTGAGGATAAACCTAAAGGCTTTTCTTCTGGCTTAAAGCGCTTAACTCTCAACCCCCGGTCTCCACTGCAGTCTTTAAAGCCTTTAAAGGACCCCCCCCCCCGCCCCCAGCTAGCTAGCTTACAAGTGTGACCCCATTCAGGGTCGCAGGTGCTGCCACTATTCAGCTGTGTGCGCTTAAGCAAAGCCCTGCTGCAGAAGGGGGTATGACAAGGGCTGTCTGGTGCTCACGTTAAAGTTTGCGGAGCTGTTGGGTAGTCTCTGAGCGACCACTGAGACGAACCAAAGTATCTGCAATAAGCCAAGGACGTTTAGGGTGGACACGAGGGGGAGGAAAAGTGCTTTGATATAACGAGGGACCCTATTAGCCTGTTCAGATTTAACTCGGTGAGTTTTTCTCCGTCCTGACAGTTGGTCCCTGAGATGCTTGCAGAGTAGACGCATCTCTAGACAAACCGCAGGATATACTCACGACAAGGGCTCAGCTGTGAGCGCCAGTCGTCTCCGGTCTGGAGGGAACTGTGGGAGCGACGTGGCTACAGAGGGGTGAGGCACTAGCACGTACTGAGCGCCTACTGCATACCTCACCTGTTAAGACATCTGAGTGCCTGTCTTGTGCGTCAGGCATTTCCAGGTGCATTGCCCGTCGGCACAGATGTGGTATCGTGGGGATGTGGTGCCGCTATTAGTGTCCTTGGGCCACTTACTTCATCTTTCCGTATTGGCTTTCTCATCTGCAAAGTGAACTTTGTAATCCGTTTCTGTGTGGGCACACGGCCTCCAGGGGGGCCTCCCTCTTAGGTGATGATGTGGATTCCAGCGTCCAGCACAGCGGCTGGGCAGAGCTGATGCCGAGCCAGCGCTCACTCTCCTCCACGCTTGTAGGAGGGTGTGTTATTCCTGCTTTACAGGGCTCGCTGTGACAAGAAGTGAGAATCTGGAAAAGATAACTGTTATCCTAGATAAGAGGTACCGAAGGTGGTTGCCATGGGGATTGTCATGTGTGCTGTACAGCACAAAGGGACGCGGTGAGAAAGGGGACAGCGGTAGAGAGGAGGGCGGAAAGGCATTTGCAATGGAGGAGCGAAACTGAGCTTTTCTGTCACTGGTTAGTGACGACGATGGCGCCCAGGGCTGGCGTGGTGTGTGGAATTGGAGCACAAGCTCGGCTTCGACCTCCCTTACAGCCCCGGGAGGGCGCTCTCCCAGAGGTGACCTGTAGTGACAGTGACCTGCAGGGTCACAGGCTCTCTGATCCTCCGAGCCCCCGAGGGAAGAGACGGGGCAGGGTCAGGAGGCCGTGCCACTGCCCACAGCACACAGAGCCCCTGATCATTCCCAGGGGTGAGAAGGGAAATCATAGTGTTCACTGAAGCAAAGGGGTCACAGTCAAGTGTGACCGCAAGAGGAGCAGAGTCAGACCGTCCTTCTGGGCTGGGGAGAGGGACGCACAGGACACAGGGAGGCCTAGAGAAGTGAAGGGACCTGTGCAAGGTCTCAAAGCCAGGGTCAGGGCTGGAATGGCAGGTCTTGGCTGTGGGACTGAGGGAAGGAAAGGGCTGGCTTTGCAGCTGGAGGAGGACGAGGCGTAGCTGACAGCCGTCATAGTTAGCAGAATAGGGCAGCGGGACTTTATGAGGTGGTAGGTAGAACTACTGTGAACCAAGGAGTTTGGGAGATTGGAATATGGCTTGCCAGACCTATACAAACCGCAGGCCTAAGGAAAGTGGTTGGACTCACTGGAAAAAAATTCAGGGCACAAACTCCAGTCTGCCTGAGATTACCAAGAGCACAGTTCTGCTCAGTGTTATTTTTAGGAGAACAAAATACGCAACGCTGTGTTCATTTCCCTCGGTAAGTGTTTTCCTGAGCAGTATTAATAGCTTAGAAATGAGAAGCCACTCGTTTGTCCTTCTGACAACACCATTTTGAAGTATCACTCATCACAGGAGAGTCAGTCCCACGTGGAGGGAAAGAGTTTTAGGGAGAATCACAGGCCTGGGCAGGCAAGGCTGCCACCTGTTTGGCTGGACATTGGTCTGAGATGTGGACATCTTCAGGGACAAAGTCCTGTGCTGTGTTCCGATAACGGACCCCTGGACGCGCAAGTGGTTAAAAACCAACCTTCAAAATGAAGAAAAACTAATCCTGAATTACAGTTCACCTGAAGTATTTGGATGTTTTATAAGAATTAAGAAATGCTTAGGGGAGTTCCCGTTGTGGCTCAGTGGTTAACGAATCCGACTAGGAACCATGAGGTTGCGGGTTCGATCCCCGGCCTCGCTCAGTGGGTTAAGGATCCGGCGTTGCCGTGAGCTGTGGTGTAGGTCGCAGACGCGGCTCGGATCCCGCGTTGCTGTGGCTGTGGCGAAGGCCGGCGGCTACAGCTCCTGTTAGACCCCTAGTCTGGGAACCTCCATATGCCGCGGGTGCGGCTCTAGATAAGGCAAAAAGACAAAAAATAAAATAAAATAATTATAATAAAAAATGCTTAGGATTATTACAATCAATATTTATAAACAAGGAGCGTATTAACAACAGTTTTGTTTGGAGTTCCCCTCATGGCTCAGCAGAAACGAATCTAGTGTCCATGAGGAGGCAGGTTCAATCCCTGGCCTCGCTCAGTGGGTTAAGGATCAGACATTGCCTTGAGCTGTGGTGTAGGTCACAGACTCGGCTGGGATCTGGTGTAGGCCAGCAGCTACAGCTCCGATTCAACCGCTAGCCTGGGAACCTCCATATGCAGCGGGTATGGCCCTAAAAAGACAAAAAAGACTAGCTTAAATATCACCCCAAAAAAAGTTTTGTTCACCTGATCATATATCTGGTTTGGGGATGTGTGTACCTGTGCAAACTGAATCTGTACTTCAGCTTGTGGACTGTGGACTTTTGGGGTGTCTCCCCCTTTATACCTCACCCCTCCCTGTTTTCCGCAGACATATCCCGTCTCCAGCCTCCCTCCCCTTGGGCGGTAAGAGGCCAACTGTTGCAGAGTTGTGGGGTGGGTATGTCTATCCAGAAAACATCCATGCGTTTTTTTCACAAACCCTCCCAAGACAGATTCATGGAATATTGTTCAGTAACTTCCAGCACGACCAGGAAATGCACCGTCAACACTGTTAACCCGAAGTTCTTAAAGGAGGGTTAATGCACAGCGGCGCTCTCTGTATGCCCACCGCAGACTCAAAGTCAGAGGGCGGGTGCTAGATTCAGAGACACAGAACCACCTCAAGGCACGGGGCCCCACAGCTTTACCTGACCCCGCACCTGCCACCGCGAAAGCCATGTTCATTTTGCTGAGGGAGCATGAGCACCAGCGTCAAGTGGGGATTGCCCCACGACGCACACCGAACCATGGAAGCAGCCGGACTCCCCGATTCTGCTTCTATAGAATGTTCTCTACCTTTGCTGCCTCTCTGACTGCTTGTCTGGACTGCCCTGCTCCTTTGTAACATACAACACCGGAACTACAAAATTGCTAAAAAATAGGGGGCCTAATTCCCTGGACAAATACTTTTTTAATATTTGGGTTTTTTTTTTTAATTAGTTTTCGAACAATTTTAGCTTCCCAGCAAACAGTTCAGAATCCCCCCACTCCCACCTGCCCAGCCTCCCCCACTATCAACACGCAGTGCTGGAGTGAACAGATGCCATTTTGATTTTCTCCAGATGCTTCTCCTGCCAAAGAGTTATCTCCCCCGTGACGCCACTGAGTCCTCCATCTGTGCTATGCGTTTTCTAGCACTTCTCCACAGCACATCTGGTTACTGTTTTCTTACAGTGGAAGAAGCAGTGTGCTAGTGTTTGCTTCAGTGGTCTTTTCAGTTATCCTGCAAAACCCTACAACCTCTGTGGTGTCATGTGGTCCTGGGGCGTAGCTGGTGCAAATATGACTACCTCCACTTTAGGGAGGAGAAAACAAGCCCACAGAAGTCAGGTGGCTTGAGTAGGTCACGTAACCATTTGGGAACCAGAAACTAAGACCCTGGCACTTTCTGGAAATCAGGTAATTGCCCCGTTTGGGTAAATCTCTCATTCCTTTTCCTTTAATAACCATTTGGTGTCTTACTATGGGTACGTTACGTGTCCCGCCCAGCGTTAAGAGCTTGATGTTGAGGTCCAAATGAAAAGTGGACAGCAGGCCAACTGGAGAGTTATTTTTCCTCTATCCGAAAACAACCTGTCTTCTCTCAGCACTAGGTGGCCCCGGGCTTGCAGCCGTCTTCCTCAGAGAAGCATCCTTGATCTCCGCAGGGGAGATGCTTGGCCTGGCCACACCTCTGCGTCTGCTCGGGGCCCAGCCAGAGAGGGCAGCATGACAGTTTAGGAGACGGGAGGGAGAATGACTGAAGGGGTTAGTCTGCAGGAGTAGCGTCAGGGCACAACCCGTAAGATACAGACCTGGGTGCAGACGGATCAAGACGAGTGAAGGCGGGCACCACAGGTGAGGAAGACCGGGAACTAGAAGACTGAATGGTCACCAGTTTTTAGTCGAAATCCAGACATTAGAGTTGGGAAGGCCAGAAGCCAGAGGTCTTGCGACTAGCTTGTGCTAATATGGTGAGTGTCCACGACGCTCTGGGACTGCTCGAAGTCCAACTCCTACACGTGGGTAAGGAGGGACCACTGGTCACGAGAGATGATGACTGGAGGTGGAGGTCAAGAACTTTAGAAGGAGAAATGAAAATAAAAAAGCTTCTTCTATGTGATTCAGTCACACAGAAGTCAAAACAGAAAAGGTTATTAAATCTAGAAAACAATAGAGAAAGACAATCTTTTTTTTCTTTTTTCTTTTTGTATTTTGCTTTTTAGGGCCCCACACTCGGCATATGGAGGTTCCCAGGCTAGGGGTTGAATCGGAGCTACAGCTGCCAGCCTACATCACAGCCACAGCAACGCGGGATCCGAGCCGTGTCTGCGACCTACACCACAGCTCACGGCAACGCCCGATCCTTAACCCGCTGAGCGAGGCCAGGGATCGAACCTGCAACCTCATGGTTCCTAGTCACATTCGTTTCCACTGCACCGCAAGGGGAAATCCTAAAAAGACAATTTTTTACAAGGAAAGATTTAGAAAATGTGGGTCAAGGTAGCAGCATTTAAACAAAAAGTCAAATTCAAGATATCTTAAAACAACCAAATTCTTTAATTAGAAAGCAACAAACATGCAAATGGCAAGTGTAGAAATTTATTTGAACCAACATTTTCACTATAATGAAAATTACTCTTCAACATTGATCCAAGCTCCCACATCTGAAGGTTAGGGAAAATATTGCACTTTGCATTTTCTAGCACTCCTCATACATGGCAAAAAGTTTTTAAAACATTTTGCTAGTTTTGTTTTACACACGCTCCCAAATTCATGCACACAATCATTCCAAATCAGTGTTATTAGGTTATCCCCCCAAAAGGGAAAAACTCCAAAAAAAAAAACCCCATAACCTTTAAAATTGCACTAAAGCTCTGTAAAGGAAAAAATATAATAAATGTCTTATACAAATTTCAGAACATCTAAGTGCTTGCCAATATGAGCTGATTATTCCTCATCCTCATTTTCATTCTCCTGACCAGAGCCTTCTGATCTGTCACCCTCCAGTCGGTCTGGAAAACACAGATATGAGACAAAAAGAAACACCTTTAATATTAACAATTAAAATAATTTTCTGTGCCTTTTACTTAGAACTGATTGGAATGTATGTAATTCAACACAGCATCATGTAAAAGTCAATTCACAGTTGTGTGTAGATAAAGTTATTTTTTTTGGCCTCTAGAGACAAAAGACTAAAGGAAACACAGCATTATTAACTGTGACAATTCATATAACTTAAAAGATATGAAAATTATATATATATAAAAAAAACCCTAAAGATCTTGATATATCGTGGTCTACAGCAGTGGTTTTCAAACTGTGTTCCTTGGCGTCTAGGAGCCCAGCGAGCTGTATCAGGCGTCACCAAGGGGAGTTTGAGGGCAGCTGTGCGGGAGAATCTGGGGACCATTCTTGAAGGTCTGTGTATTTCTGTTTATAAAAATATTTCTTAAACATCTGCTGTGTTCCAGCAGACAATGGTGACCAAAATAGTCACAGTCTCTGACCTCAACGAGCTTATCTAGACTGAACACTCCAAGTGCGTGTATAATTACAACCTGGCAGGCGGGCACAGCGTGTCCTCTCAAGTTTCCTGATTTACACTTGCTGTTCCTCTGCTTGGGACACTTTCACCCAGTTCTTCGGCTATAAAGGTTCTGCTTACTCATCGCCATACAACCATTATCCCCTTTGTGAAACTTTTCCTAGACTTTTCCCAACACCCAACCGGCAGAATTATGAACTAACTCCTTCCTTCACATTCCAGAGTATTTTCTCTGTATAATGATTTTTTTTTTTTTTGTATAATGATGATTCTAACTGCTATGACAGTTAGTTTGCAAATCATCTTGCAGCCTAGAGTGAGCTCTTGGGAGAAAAGGAGATTGCTTTTTTTTTCTTTTATGGCCGCGCCCGTAGCAATGGAAGTTCCCAGGCCAGTAACTGCATCCCAGCCACAGCTGCAGCAACACCAGGCCCTTTGACCCACTGTACCACAGTGGGAACTCCTAAGAGTTATCTCTTTTTATCTTATTGCCTCAGGACCTATTACAAGATGTTCAATGAAAGTTTACCAAATAGGGAGTTCCTGTCGTGGCTCAGCAAAAACCAATTTGACTAGTATCCATGGGGATGCGGGTTCAATCCCTGGCCTCTCTCAGTGGGCTGGGGATCTGGCGTTGCTGTGAGCTGTGGTGTAGGCCAGCAGCTGTAGCTCCGATTCAGCCCCTAGCCTGGGAACTTCCATGTGCCATGGGTATGGCCCTTAAAAGCAAAACAAAGTTACCAAATAAATGAATATACATTTTACCAAGAAAAGATATATTACATTAGGGTATGTCAAAAAGGCAACAATATCAAATCTCTGCCACCACTAAGATGGAAACCTTTCTGCCACAGAAACATTTCTCTAAGGTAACCTGGGGGGGAAAAAGATTAGACATAGAGGAAACAGTTCAGTCCCACTATCAATACTAAGAGAAGACAATGCGGAGATTTTATTTATTATCTTCGGAAGCTAATTAAACACTCCCACTGATTCTAAGTCAGCAACACTTTTGTACGGAATGGATCGGATGTTTAATTGTCCAAATGAATTAACAGATTAAATCCTCTCTATGCTGATTCTGTTTTGATGTCAAACTAATGAGATATGTTTGTGTGTATCATTTGTAACCTGAATTACATAAATTTTAGTTATCATTACTGTGGGTCTCCACCTGCAGCACGTGCAAGTTCCCAGGCCAGGGACTGAACCTGCGCCACGGCAGTGACCTGAGCTGCTGCAGTGACAATGCCAGATCCTTAACCTGCTGTGCCACGAGGGAACTCCAAATTTTAGTTGTTATTATATAAGAAGTGTTCAATATACATTTGTAAGACAAATGAACACCAAAGATTATAATAGAGCTTCATGGATCACTACACAATGTCAACACAATGTTTAAGACTTTCTGATCAATAAAAGGCTATTTAAGGGATGTTAGTAGAAAAGAGATGACACTATTTTTGTTGTGCGATGCACTTTTGTAAGAGAACAAAATATGGAGGTGCTATTCAGCTTAACTAGAGAATCATGAGTAGGATACAAATGATGACATTCACCAAACCTATTCTGTCACATGAGTGGAGCATGAGGAAGCAGTACCAGCCTTTGTCAAAACATGTAGGGTTCCCCCAATTATTTTTGGTTGTCACGCTATGAACGAAGCTGGGGAAATGGAGGGTTAAAAAATGTCCCGGCCTTCAAATCAGGGAGAATTCTGCAGAGTACATACAAAGCAAGCGATAAGGAGTCAAGGGAGGCCCAGAGTCTCTTAGGCCCCGGAACGACTGACAGCGGCTCTGGAATGAGGAGGAGGGCAGAGCATTTGTTCTCACATCCTTCTCCCTTAACTGCTGCGGAGTCATTTCTCTCAGAATATAAACCCAATTCCAAAGAATAAATTAAGTGAATCTTTTGTTCACAAAGTGCTACTGAGGTAGTAAGACTGCGGAGCAGTCCAACACTCTCACAAACTGCTGGTTTGCAAATACGGACCGTGAAGGTCTGAGGAACGCCGTGTTCTTACCAGTGGAACCTAGAAATGAGAATCGCTTCTATGTCCACTGTTCTCAAAAGCAGACAACACCAAACTGCTTTTGTAAATAAGGTTTACATTTGTGCAAAGCTTCCTTTTATTCTCTGTTAGAAATATTTAAGAAATTATTTTTTATCAGGAAAGATATGAAGAGAAAATAAGTTTGCTGGGAGTGTGGGGACAGGTGGGTGGATGGGGACAGGGAGATCTGAAAAAAATTTTCCAAAGGAAACACGTGTTCCACAGAAAAGAATATAAGACTCATTGTTAGCTAGAGGTTTGATACTAGAGGTTCATTCATTCATAGCAGAGGTTCATTCATTCATTCATTCATTCATTCATCCATCCATTCCCCGGACATTTACTGAACACCTATCTTGTGCTAGGTACTTGTCTAGGAGCTCGATATCCAGCTGTGAATAAGACAAACTAGGTCTCTGTTCTTAATGAGCTCACTTTCTGGAGGAGAAAAATAGAAAATTAACATGTTGCTCTCCTTTAATCTGTGTAACAAGGCAACAAATAAAGACATGAAGTTAGAATAAGAAGAAGAGACAATGCCCAGAAAGTGACAGAGTAAGAAGGAGGTGTTATAACGCCCACGAGGCAACTTCATACCGGGTGACTAGGGGAGACCTTTCTCAGGAGGTGACAATCGAGCTAAGACCTCAACTGTGTGTTCAAATTATTGGTGAAACTGGGAGACAACTTTAAGCCTTTTAGGCAGAGAAAACAGCCAGTGAAAAGGTCCTGAATATGGTAAGAAGCTTGTTGAATCTGAGGAGGAGAAAAGCAGCCATTTACGGTTGAAATGTGGTGAGCTTGGGGATTCAGAGGCTGGCAGGTCAAGGTCATGCAGGACCTTGCATGCAGGCCTACATCTTGTAGACCACAACATGAAATTTGAGTTTTATTTTAGGGGCCATGGGGAACCCCTGACAATTTTAAACAGGGGTGATATACACTAATTTATATTTTAAAGAAGGGGATCAGCAAACTATGGATCCTGGGCACATCCACTCACAGCCTATTTTTGTAAATTCAGTTTTATTAGAAGAGAGCCATGCCCTTCATCTACATATTATCTATGGCTTCTCTAACTACAGTGTCAGAGATGAGTAGTTGCTACAGAAACCACATGGCTCACAAAGCCTATTTCCTCTCTGGCCAATTTAAAAAGTTTACTGACCCACGTTTTAAAAAGATTCCTCCAGCTGCTCTGTGGAAATCAGACTGTATGAAGTGTATGAAGGCAAGATGAGAAGCAGGGAGACCCAGGGCAGATGGATATGACTACATTCTGGAGTAATGCTACCATAATTTACTGATGGAGTGAGTCTGTGCATGACTTGCGAGTGACTGTGAGCTCAGCAGGATGTCAGGCTCTACAGCCCCACCACGGAGAACACGCTGGCTGTCTACATCGACAGGTGCCAAGGTCCAAAGGCACGAAAGGATGCCTCGGGGTTTTATAAGCGGTGTTAACACCTCTGGACTCTATCCTAAGAGAATGGGCAGGCACAGGAGAATCTGAAGGAAGGGAAACTGATCAGATTCTAACATATTCTAGAAGAGTTTAGAATATTTAACACAATTATCATCTCTCCGAAGCCTCTCAAAGCTTCTAGGGATCTCAGAACTGCCTTTATGTCTCAAGAAGTTGCTTAGACTAAAAGTCCTTACTACGGCATTCATGAGAATAATTTTGGTTCCTTCTTTAAAACGCAGAAACTCAAACCCTATTTAGATAAAATGAATCAGAATCTTTAATGGATAGGAAGCATGCAGTCTGCTGCTTATTTAGACCTGAAGGTATTTATAATTTTAAAAGGGGAATTTGAAGTATACTCTTCATTAAAAATCACAGCTTTAACAGGAGGGAGCTGTCTAGTAACTATTCCCTGGACTTCCGAGGAAGCCTTGCAGGGCGATGGAGGGGCTGAAGGACTCTGTGGCTAGCTGATGCTTCTTTGATCAAAGTGCACTACTAACTCTCCTTGAATATGCTTACATCACTGTACTTGGAATACAGGACAAAGAAGAAGACAGGAAAGGAAGAGCTGATTGACTCATCAAATAACTAGATATTTTAAGGATAAAAGAAGCAGAAATATAAACCCTTGGGTACTTTCTTTTGGCCATGCCTAGAAGCTCCTGGGCCAGGGACTAAACCTGTGCCACAGTAGCGACCCAAGCCACTGCAGTGCAAACACAGGATCCTTAACCCATTGTACCACAACGGAACTCCGTGGGTAGCTTTTTCTATCTAGTCTTTTACCTAAGAGAAACAAGAGGGCGAGTTAAGCTGACTAAACCAATTAGAAACTGTTCTCTTTTTGATTGCTGGCAAAAACAGAATGTTTTATATTATAAAACATCTAATTCAAAATCAACGAAGGACGGTAATAACTATTAGCTAACAAACTGTTGCCACATTAGCAGCTGTTTAAAACAGATTCTTGCACAAATGGAAGGAAAATTAGTTTCCTACGGCAAAACTCAGGAAGAGCCATTCACCAGATGAACTCTTCTTAAGAACAAGCAAATTTTAGTTTTCATAATCAGTGAATGTGTTTGTTCTACAAAATGCTGCCTCAAATCTGAAATCCAAATGGATGAACTTTAAGGGTTACTGTTACTGATGAAAACAGATCAAAAGATGTTACAGTGATTAATAACACGAGAACACAAAGAAGTACTGCACAAATATTTTGTTGGACTAACATTCTGTTTACATTTTAGATTTAGTTTTTGTTTTGACCACTTAAAATTTTCACTCTTTCCTTGTCAGAGGTTAATATTTACAATTTGAGGGTTATTTTCCCTCCAGCTCTATTAAGATAGATGTAAGAGGCTTCTTTCAATTTCTCAGATGTACTACATCTCTTTCCTCCAGGACTTGGACAAATGCTGCATACTATTTACTCTGCCTGGAATACTTATCTCTCCCTTCCCCACTCTGAGAAAGAGACAGGCAGTCTGCCGCTTTAGACCTGAAGGACAAGTAGAAGTCACCCTAACAGAGTGAGGACCGGAGAGTACAGCATGATTATAAAGATCCGGAGATGGGAAAGAGTATGATGTACCCCCAAATTCAGAGAGAGCCAGAGTGGACAGAAAAGGGGAAGAATGAACTGGAAAAGCAGTTTAAGATCAGGTGGTCCAGAGGCCTGCATGTCTTATTCATAACTTAAATTATGTTCCCACAGGTGAAATTTATAGGTAAAAGCAGAGTAAGCACTTGGAAGCTAGTTTCAAAGTCAGGCTTTACCACTTATCAGTAGTATGACTTGGGGTAAGTTATTACAAATAATCTACTTTGTAAAACGTTGGTACTAAGAAGGGATACATTTGTGAAATGACTAGTATCGTGCCTGATACAAGTACACTATAAATGGTGGTTGTTGTGTTATTAATTACCCAGCATATGAATATGTGATACCAGTAAAGAGTGATAAATATATTAGTTATAATATATGCATTTTATGTACGCGTGGCACTGAACCTTAATCATCTAAAACAAAAAAAAGTATTTTGGAAAAAAACACTGAACTGCTTCAACCGTCTGTGGTAGCATGTTCCATTATTTTTGTCTGGGCTGTGGTTGGCTTTGACCAAATCTACCATTAAAGGGTACTTACTATAACGTATTTTAAAGTTTATGGTATGACCTTTCACCCCGAGAAGAAAAAGCACGTTTGATAAAAGTTTTCAAGTGACTTCATCTTTTCATTTTGACACTTTTCAACAAATTTGGCTCATGGGGATATACATTACTAAGTTCAAGAACTCACAGAACTCCTAGTTCAGAAGTTAACCTCCCTTCATTTTGTAATTTAAGGAAATTATATAAATCCCTTTAAAGTAGATCTTAATAATAATAATAATTTTTCCACTATAATCATGACTTTACTACTATACCCACAGCTCTTACCAGCTCGGATATGATTCAGTGAAGCCAACATCCTCAACATGAAAGAGGCTGGAACTGTAATGGTGTTTCTAGTCTCTTCCAGCATGAGTTCATTCCGAGTTATAACCTATGAGGCAAGTTAAATAACCACGTCAAAGATCATAGGGTAACTGAACCTCTTCCTTAAACATCAGAACAGTGAAGAATCAGCAGGTCCTAGGAGGAATTACTTCATTCTTCATATATATCTATATATGTCTGAATTTCCACCTTAAGACTACTCAGTGCCAAATAATTTAACTTGCAGTCAATGGAGTAAGATCAGAAAACATGACTCTTTCAGCTGGCAGAAAAAGAGGCCAAACTCTGAGGCTACTTAAAACATTCAAGAGTTCAATTTATTTCTACTTATAATTTGTTTTCCAGGGCAGTCTACTTTGTGTCCATGTACTATTTTCCCCTCTAGCAGAACTGATACTTTAAGAGACAGAGTAGTGTTAAATTATTATCCCTGGGGTCACCTGGGTCCCTCAAGAAAACATTCCCTTGACTAAAGCAAAGTAATCTTGAAAAATAAACCTTTGGACAAGAGTGACCAATAAATTGTGCTTTAGTACCAAGAACAGGACTAAATGAACACCCACAAACATCTAGGGATCTAACGTATAACCACAGGCAAAGGAAAAAAGAAAGAGGAAAGCAAAGAGTGTGGCAAAGGAAAAACAGGAAGAAAGGAAAGCATGAGAGGAGAAAAAGACTAATCTGATCAGCAGTCCTCCAGTGATATTACAGTACATTTTCAACTGATTAGGGTGCCCCACTGGGCCTTTTACACTCTGGCCCCAACCTGGCTTTTTAGTCCAACTGAGCTGTTTGGGGTTTCAGCACACTGCTGGTTCATTTACTTTACGGTAACTTGAAACATGATGACCCTTCTGTCTCCAAAGTTCCTTTGCTCCCTGTCTGCCTGGCAATCTCAGTCAGATTCTGTTTCCTCTGTGAGGACCTTCCCATCCCAGCTCTTCCTTTCTACGGGCTTCCAAAACACCAAACAGTATGTGTGCACCGCTGACACGGACCACACTATAGTCTAGCCATTTGTATGTCTGTTATTGCCACCAGTTTAAGTTCTGAGGGAAGCGTTTATCTTTTTAAATTCAGCATGGGGGCTGACATATACCAAGTGTTTTATAAATATCTATTAAATGAGTAAAACCATATGTGGAAATTTTGCTATGAACTGTCAGCCTTGGTTTAGAGTACTAGTTTTCCAACTCACTAACAGTTTTAGAAATGACTTTATTTTAAGAGGGTGTAGTATCAAACTGAGTTGCACTCACCTCCTCATAGAAACTCAACAATTGGTTAGCACCTAATTAATGCAATGGACCCTTACTTTCATAAGAAACCTTATATAGAAACCCACAAATGAAAACCCTGGTTGAAGCTGAGGAGGAAATCCCCAGCGTTTACCTTTCCTATCATCCATCTTCCTGCTTCCAATCACTTAAAAAAACCTAGAGCTTCAGAGAACTTAGTGTGGAAAGTACTGATTAAATAAGAAGCTGAGGGAGTTCCCGCCGTGGCTCAGTGGTTAACGAATCCGACTAGGAACCATGAGGTTGCAGGTTCGGTCCCTGGCCTTGCTCAGTGGGTTAAGGATCCGGCGTTGCCGTGAGCTGTGGTGTAGGTTGCAGACGCGGCTCGGATCCCGCGTTGCTGTGGCTGTGGCGAAGGCCGGCGGCTACAGCTCCTGTTAGACCCCTAGCCTGGGAACCTCCATATGCCGCGGGTGCGGCTCTAGATAAGGCAAAAAGCCAAAAAAAATAAAAATAAAGAATAAAAATAAATAAATAAATAAGAAGCTGAGGAAACTTGAAATATAATCATACAGGAAAAGATTCCCCAATCATCTGTTCTGCTACCTACTTGGTATGATTACGGAGAAGAGACATGGTAAAGCTATTTTCTTAAAAGGACAGAGATTTTTTTTGATTTGTTGTGTTTTTTAAATGATTCTTCCTTGCAGTAAGCACAAAAAGTCAACCTATTTTCTTAAACTACAATACACTAAATCTGTTATTACTGATAATCAATATTCTAATTAATTTTTACCTTTCTAGTTATCGCAGGCATCATGCTTTATTTTTTCCTTTTTTCTTAAAATTTGACCTCATTAAATGCATTAACTTGTTTTATGTTAACTAATAACAAAATGAGCTGTTCTGATTCTTTTTAAGACAGCACGTCAGGAACAAAGTGAAATATTACATATAATAAGTATAATAAAAATCTTACTTCATCAGCAAGTTTCCGGTTAAAAATCCTCGATTCTTCTAGTGGTGACCAGATCTTTACGTCATAATCTATTCCAGATGAGGCTAGAACTAGAAATAAGATGGTCACATTAATATAAAGCTAAGAAATATGCCATTAATTTACATAAATGTATAATGTATATACACATGTATGTATAGTATAGCAAAATTGAGCTAGAATGGAACTTGTACTGACAGATTTAACTGTTAACTGAGATATTATTTTAAGGATTTCCTAAAAGTTGCCCTAAACACAATTTTAAGATCATCTTCAAATCACATTTTTTTTTATTTACTGCTCTTTTATGAGAAACATGCGCAATTTCAAATGGAAGGCAAGAACAAGCCAATGTTCCGTTGTTCTGATAAATTAATTCAGACAAGTGAAGACTAAAAGACTTGAGAAGGTTCAATCTGGATAAGTAGTAAACAGTTTAATCAGTGGAACTTCTTACAGCTGATAAAACTTTGAAGCACTATTAGGAAGATAAACTCTTTAACCTCTTTTCCCATACTTTCTGCCAAAAGCAGGCTATAAATATCTTCTGTTTTAAACCCAAGAAGAGTTATACTTGATCCCAGTGGCTGCCTACCAGGGTAACTTGGATTATTCTTATATGAAAACTAGAAAAAAGCTGAAGCCGATTAATCATACTAGCGATGATTTCTAACTCTTGCCTTATAAAACGTCATCTTACTTGGGTCAAACGGATGTGGCTGCAGGCAGTTTACCACGTGATTATCAGCTTCCAGAAGCATTAAATGCTCAGCAGTGTGACGATCCCAGATGAAGATATGGCCACAGTCAGAACCACTCATTACAAAGTTAGCACCCCAGAAGTTGGCTTCTTTTATCTAGGGTTTTAAATAAGGAAATTATAAGAGAATTTGAAACAAAGTTAATATGCAGCGCCTGCAACAGTATTTGGCACACAGTAGGTGCTGCATTAATAATTGCTAAAAGAATGGATTTCTGAGTTTTAGACAATATAATGGAAGTGTATAGATATGTTTCAAAATGCTTCTATTTTGGCTTTACAAGACAGTAAACAATTTACAGAAAAAAATGAATTGTTCCCGCCTGTGTTTTGCTTTATGCCAAAAGAACAAGAAGTACGGATCTTTTTATTAGCTATTAGAAAGAAGCTCTCACAGTTGAGAAGGAAAGATATTAATACATATTTACTTTTATGAAACAATGAGAAAAATGATATATGAGCATGGTTATGATGGAATTTTTTAGCAGATGCACATGAATGAACCATCAAAAATTTGTGTACTTTTATCATTTTATTTGCAGCTGCTACTTTGCTATTTTTGGCAAAGCAAAAGGGAGCCAATTTTATTGTTACTTGGAACTACTATTATATTTACTTATCTTCTATTTTTTTTCCATTCCTACTTCTAATTAATTTTATCCAAAATTTTAACCAGCAAAATGCAAGAAATATAAATCAGTTACATCTATTAATAATGAGTATTCTTTTTATTTATTATTATTATTATTATTTTTTGCTTGTTAGGGCTGCACCCGTGGCATGTGGAGATTTCCAGACTAGGGGTCTAATTGGAGCTGCGGGCCTACACCAGAGCCACAGCAACACAGGATCTGAGCCGCGTCTGTGACCCACACCACAGCTCACAGCAACGCCGGATCCTTAACCCACTGAGCAAGGCCAGGGAACGAAACCGCAATCTATCCTAGTCGGATTCGTTTACCACTGCGCCAGGATGGGAACTCTGAGTATTCTTTTTAGAATGTTAAATTGTTACTACCAAAGTTACTTTTTGCCTTGCCTCTAAACAAAGCAGATTAAGACCAATTCTAGATGCTTTTTTGGTGATTCAATGAATATATGAGAATACTTTCTAGATATCAACAGTTCATAGTTACAGTTATATAAATCATCTCACAAGGTTCTCTTAGTAAATAATTAATATTGCACTGATGTACAGACTTCTGATTATAAAAACTTGAAAGATCTTAAGAGATCAACTCATCTGTTCTTATTTCATAGATGAGGAAATGAAAGTCTAGAAAAACAAAGTAAAATCTTTACTTATCCATCTTTAAAAAAGAGTAATTAATCTGACTATATTTTGCAATGAACCTGGATTTCATATATCTTAAATCTTTCTCTCCAAAAGCAAAAAAGGACACTAATATGAGCTAAAAATCGACTGGGAAAGTAGATAGCAAGTGTGAGAGAGCAAAAAAGATGCAATGGTTACTTGCACAAGCTAAAATTTTTATTTTTTTTAATTATTTTTTTGTTTTTTTAGGGCCCCACCCGCAGCATATGGAGGTTCCCAGGCTAGGGATCAGAATTGGAACTGTAGCTGCCGGCCTACACCACAGCCAGAGCAACGCGCGATCGGAGCTGCGTCTGTGACCCACACCACAGCTCACAGCAATGCCAGATCCTTGACCCACTGAGCAAGGCCAGAGATCAAACCCGCAACCTCATGGTTCCTAGTCGGATTCATTTTTTCTGAGTCACGACAGGAACTCCTAAAATTTTTTAAATCCTACAACAATTCCTCAATAAGGTAGTTTTCTTGTAAAAAATAATGGTCTTTCATAAGATATAGGATGAAAACTACTTTTGGGTAAAGAGATAACTTTGAAGATGTAGTAACATATTAGAATCACACTGGCATATATGAAAATAATCATTATGGGAAAAAATTCATTTTATAAAACTGCAATTCTTCCAAAGAATGCCATGAGCCTTTGGTACCATTGTCCTGGAGTTGCGATGGCCCTTATAAACCATCTTTACTAGTGGCCTTCTAATGTTCAGAGTATCCAATTCTTCCATTTCTTTCCTTTCTTTTCTCCGCCTGAAGAACTCCTGAATGCGGGCCACAGCAGAGCGTCTAGGAGTTACATATTAAAGGGAAAAACAGAAATAAATTAAAAATATTCACAGGCCACTACAGAATGAAGATGAACAACATTAAAATACAGTAAAGTCTAGAAAATACTTAAACTAAACATTATCTCAATAAGGCATCCCCAACCAAAAGCATAAGAAGGCAGACACAATAGTGAGACTACATCAGACTAGTTGAGTTACTAAAACAAAATGTTTTAGTTAAGAGATCACTTAGAAATTTGGTACTGGTTGAGAGAGTAAAGGAAACAGCATGCGGCACACTGGTTTTTAAAATGCTACTTTATAAAAACAATACAGACAAAATTAATATGCAATTTACTATAAATAAAATCTAGTCAACATTATTTGTCCTCTCCATATTATGGAAACTTGTTTTGAGATTTTGTTTAAAGATGTCTGTTCTCAGCAAAGAACAGACTAGTCAAGAAAAAGAGACTATAAATGAATAAAACAAGGATCTTCAAAATAGGGCCTATTCTACATGAAATCCATATTAGAATACAGATTTGGAGCTAATGAGGCAGATTTACTCTTCTAAGAACTGACTTCATCACAAAGCTGGAGAATGAAGAAAAATGGACTCTCTTTTAAAAACTGATTTAATCATTAGAAGAAACATTTCCTAATCCACAATATTACTTAATAAGTTAGCCAGTTTGAACTTAGTATTGAAAACATTCTATTTTAACATACAATAGACCAAAAATCCAAAAAAATATATATCAGTATGAAAAATGAATACTGTAACAGAAAAATAACTAAAGCACATGAATAAGGAAATTGCAGAAAAAAATTTGTTAATAAATATACAAAAAGATGCTCAGCCTCACTAATAATAAGATAAAAAATAGAAACAAACTGGTCTTTCTGTCTGTCTATGAGATTAAAAAAGTTTCTACGTCTATCAGGATGGCAAGAGTATAGAAAAATATGTGTTACTGGTAGGAGATTGAAAGTGGTTTTATATGTTAAAAAGTACTCTTTTGTCGTAAATGTTTCACTGAAGTAGAATACACATACAGGAAGGTATAAAATCATACATATGTAGCTTGATGCATTTTCACAAAGCAGACCCAGGTAACCAGCACCAGTATTGAGAAATAGCATAAACAGAATTGCAGAAGTCTCCTTGTGCTGCATTCCCATTATTATGTTCCCCTTACAGGGAACCACCATTCTGACTGCTAACATCATGCCTGTGTGTGAACATTAACTAAATGGAATCATACAATACAGACTTTGTGCCTAGCTTCTTCAATTCAACCTGAGTTTGTAAGATTCATCCATATGTTTAACTCACCCTCCTTGCTGTAGAGGGCTACTCTGTATAAATATAACCATCTACTCAACTGTTGGTGGACCTTGGGTTGTATGTAGGTTTTGATTACTGATGTAGTGTTTTAGTGAACATATGTACATATTTCTGTTGAGTATATATCTAGGAGTAGAAATGCTGAACCACGGTAAGTGTATATGGTTAGCTCACAGAATCTCCAAAACAATTTTCCAGAGTGGTTATAGCAATTTACAGATTCACTAGCAATATATTAGCATTTCAGTATAATATATTTTTGAGGAGAAATTAAATAATATCCATTATATTTTAAAAATGTATTTGCTTTGATATAACAATTTTATCTTTTAAAAATGTATGCTGTAGAAAAATAAATATGCAGATAAATATATATCTATGCATATACACACACACACACACAAAATGCTTTGAGAAACACTGGAAGTATCTAAATGTCTTATACATACAAAGGATAGGTAAAATAAATTATGCCACATCCACACACTGGAATACTTATGCCACCATTAAAAAATGATAAGGTCCACAAGACGGTGTGGTACTGGTACCAAAGCAGACACACAGACCAGTGGAACAGAACAGAGAACCCAGAAATAAGCCCAGACACCTACAGTCAACTAATCTTTGACAAAGGAGGCAAGAACATAAAATGGAAAAAAGAGAGTCTTTTCAGCAACCGTTGCTGGGAAAACTGGACAGCTGCATGTAAATCAATGAAACTGGAACAAACCCTCACACCGTGCACGAAAATAAACTCAAAATGGCTTAAAGAATTAATGTAAGACAAGAGACCATTAAACGCCCAAAAGAGAACATGGGCAAAACACTGTCTGACATCAACCTTACAAATGTTTTCTCAGGTCAGTCTCCCAAAGCATCAGAAATAAAAGCAAAAATAAACCAATGGGACCTAATGAAACTGACAAGCTTTTACACGGCAAAGGAAACCATTTAAGAAATAAAAAAGGACAATGCAACAGACAAGGGTTTAATCTCTAAAACAGACAAACAACTTATACAAGTCAACAGCAAAAAAGCCAACAGCCCAATGGAAAAATGGGCAAAAGACCTGAATAGACATTTCTCCAAAGATATACAGATGGCCAACAAGCACATGAAAAAATGCTCAACATCACTGATTATTAGAGAAATGTAACTCAAAACTACCATGAGGCACCACCCACACCAGTCAGAATGGCTGGCTACTAATGAGCTCACTTATTAATGAGTCCACAAATAACAAATGCTGGAGAGGGTGTGGAGAAAAGGGAACCCTCCTACACTGTTGGTGGGCATGTAAATTGGTACAACCACTATGGAAAACAGTATGGAGATATCTTAGAAAACTATACACAGAACTACCATATGAACCAGCAATCCCACTCTTGGGCATATATCCAGACAAAACTTTCCTTGAAAAAGACATATGCACCCACAGGTTCATTGCAGTACTATTCACAATAGCCAAGACATGGAAATAACCTAAATGTCCATTGACAGATGAAAGGCTTAAGAAGATGTGGTGTATATACACAATGGAATGTTACTCAGCCATCAAAAAAAAAAAAACAAAGTAATGCCATTTGCAGCAACATGGATGGAACTAGAGACTCTCATACTAAGTGAAGTAAGTCAGAAAGAGAAGACAAATACCATATGCTATCACTTATATTTGGAATCTAATATATGGCACAAATGAACCATCCTGCAGAAAAGAAAATCATGGACATGGAGAACAGACTTGTGGTTGCCAAGGGGAAGGAGTGGGATGGATTGGGAATTTGGGGTTAATAGATGCAAACTATCGCCTTTGCCATGGATAAGCAATGAGATCCTGCTGTATAGCACTGGTAACTATGTCTAGTCACTTATGAGGGAGTATGACAATGTGAGAAAAAAGAATGTATACATTTATGTGTAACTGGGTCACCTTGCTATGCAGTAGAAAACTGACAGAAAAAAGCTATAAAGGAAAAAATAAAAATTATTATAAATGAAAAAAAGATCCACAATCAAGATGAAAAATGTCAGCATTGTACTGTCATTATCTATGACACAGGTTAAAAAAAGAATTCATATGGGAAAAACTTACATACATAGAAAGAGTCTAGAAACAAACAGACAAAAGTGGTGCAGAAGGTTAAGGATCCAGCATTGTCACTGCGGTGGCTTGGGTCACTGCTGTGGTATGGGTTTGATCCCTGGTTCAGGAACTTCTATATGCCACAGGTGCAACCAAAAAAAGAAAAAAGAAAAAAAAGGAGAAACTCTAGAAAGCCAGACATTAAATTGTGAATAACACTTTTAAAATAATTACTTAACAGTTATGTAGTTTTAGTTTTATTTTCATAATAATAAACTATTTTCTCTTTCATAAAATGTTATATTACAAATTTTGTAGGCTTATTTTTAAAATGCTTAACTTCATCCTATGCTATGTACACTTAAAAAGGGGGAAGGTCTAAAATTTTACATTAGCTATTATTAGGAATTTCCAGACAGAAAGCTGACATGTTAAGTATACTCCGATTATCTTTCTGATTGGAAAATGATAAATGGGAAGGTTTAAGAGTTCAAACACTCTCAAAAGAAACATAGTATGATTGAAGCTCTTTCTCTTTTCTAAAGTGTAAGAAAAAAGGACAGTTAAAAGCATGATAAACAAGAAACCAATAAAGAAAAAAATCTTGCTAATAAAGTAGAGTGTTAGGTAGCAGAGGAAACAGAAATAACCTTGCTAGTAAATTAACGTCTTAAGATCTATAATTGGAAAAAGCAGTATGATGAATCAAGAATTAGATGGAATCTCAGGAGTTCCCGTCATGGCACA
>PVHT020000014.1:304720-379914 GCA_004024745.2 Catagonus wagneri
ACTATCCCACTGTAGACAAAACTTCAAGTGAACAAATTTCAAATTAGAAGATAAAAGTGACAGTAGATGCTACGCTTTTATACATAATCGGGTAATGTCCAATTCAACAAACAGTTTTAAAGAAATGAATAAACTAAGAATGAACACATGAAGCCACTTTCTGGAGGATATTCATAAGAAAAACAAACAAAAAAAGATGCTGAAAATAATAAATTTAAATTATATTCCTTTGTAAATTTAATAAAACTAAAATGGTATATACATATGAAGAACACCAATCAGCAAATATTGATTAAAAACCTACTAGTTGCACAGGTTTTTTTGAGATAATATTAGTTATTAGTTCCTATATGTCTATGATAGTGTTTTTTTGAGATATTATTAGTTATTTTGATTATTTTGAGATATTAGTTATTAGTTCATATATGTATATGGTAATTTATGCTAATTTGGCACACAATTTCAAATTTATAAAAGACATTATAAAGCTAAATAAGCACATAAAATTTCAGGAGTGAATAAAATGATAGTGATAAAGAGTACAGATTTCAACTCATTAGATCAAAGAAAAGAAAAAAAATTTTTTTTTTTTTTTTTGCTTTTTGTTATTTTAGGGCCACACTCGCAGCATATGGAGGGTCCTAGGCTAGGGGTCTAATCGGAGCTGTAGCCGCCGGCCTACGCCACAGCCACAGCAATGCGGGATCCGAGCCGCATCTGTGACCTACACCACAGCTCATGGCAATGCCGGATCCTTAACCCACTGAGCAAGGCCAGGGATCGAACCTGAAACCTCATGGTTCCTAGTTGGATTCGTTAACTGCTGCACCATGACAGGAACTCCTACAAAAATGATTTTAAAAAAGGATAAAAATCTCAATCCTAAAAAAACTGGAAACAAGTCCAAAAACAGCTATGAAAACAATAAACAGACTAAATTCACAAAAGGAAAAGAAAAAAAAAACAGAGATTGTCCCAGGCACACCTAAAGTATAAGGACAAGGCCATGTTCCAAGCAAAAGGATACTGTGCAGGATACTGAGCAGATTCATCAAATGAAAGCCAGCAAAAGCTTTACTATCCCTGGCCTCACTCAGTGGGTTAAGGATCTGGCATTGCAGTGAGCTGTGGTATAGGTCACAGATGCAGCTAGGATCCTGAGTTGCGGTGGTCGTGGCATAAGTCAGCAGCTGTAGCTCTGATTAGACCCCTAGCCTGGGAACCTCCATATGCCACGGGAGTGGCCCTAAAAAGCAAATAATAATAATGATGATGATGATGATGATGATGATGAGACATACTTTTCAAACCACATGAAACATTTACAAACTTATCATGTAAAAGCAGTTTCTACAAATTTCAAAGTATGGCTCTAAACCAACCATGTTCTCTGACCCCAAATTAGATGTTAATGAAATAAAAAAAAAACAACTGAATATATGTGACTAAAGAAATTGGAAAAAGAACCATAAAGGAATCTCAAGTAAAACAGAAGTAAGGAAATAATAAAGAGAGAAAAAACTAGAAATATAAAACAAAAAAGTTAATAACTAAGAAATCAACAAAGCCAAAAACTGTTTCACTGAAAACAACAGAATGCCACTGTGAGAGAAAAAAAGTGAAGGAGTTCAAATAAATAATGTTATGAACATAAAACGTGGCTATAACTAAAGACAGAGCAGGAATTAAAAAGACAACACAATATAATAAATTTGAAAATTCAGATGAATTAACAAATTGAAAAAAATAACTATAACTAAAGAAGAGACAGTTCAAATAGTTCTATAACTGGTAAATAATTGAAATAATACCAAAAAACCATACTCCCAAAAAAACACTAGTCCCAGATGGTCTGAAAAGTATGGTCTACTAAAGTTTCAAAGAAAAGATCGTTCCAATCTTCTACAAACTCTGCCAGAGAGAAGAAAAAGAAAAAATATTTTTCTACCGATTCCCTGAGGCTAATGTAACTTTTTACAAAGAAGGGTCATGAGAAGGAAATTTGCTCAGAACATAAATGAAAAAGTCCTTCACAAAATGCTAGCAAACAAAATCCAATAACATACCTAAAAGATAAAATGTCATGACCAAGTTAGGTTTATTTTAGGTATATAAGGATTATTTCATCTAAATCCACATGCAAGAAGCTTCAAAGGTCCCACTTTGCAACTAACAAAAAGCCTAATGAACTGAAAAATCAACAACTCTTCTTGGATATTAGGAGAAGGGAGGACATCAAGGCATCACAGGACTCTAGAATACTTCCCCTCCTCCACAGCTCACCACATCACCAAAGGCCTATTTAAAGCGGTTCCTGTTACCTAGTACATCATATACAGCTATAAAAAAAAAAAAATGCAAGAAATACAATCTGAAGAGACAGAAAAGCACTATCCTAGGTACTAGAGATGATGGAATTCTCAGACTAGAAACTTAAAACAACTATGATTAATATACTAAGGGTCATAATGGATAGTGCGCATGCAAGAGCAGATGAGGAAAAATCCTATGAAAGAAACAAAAAGAAATGTGAGAGATCAAAAATACTGTTGAAAGAAATGAAAACTACCTTTGATGGACTTATTAGTAACCAGACATGGCTGAGAAGAATCTTTGAGCCAGAGGATACAACAACAGAATCCTTTAATATGAAAAAGTAAAGAGCAAAGATTAAAAAAGACCCAAAAGGAATAGCCAAAGACTGTGGGATAACTATAAAAGGTGTAACATATGCATAATAGGAATACCAGAGGGAGAAGAAAGGAAGCATCAGAAGAAATATTTAAAACAATAATGACTGAAAATTTCCATAAATTAATGCCAGACACTAACACATAGATCTTAGAAGCTCACAGAACACCATACAGGTGTTTTGCACCATAAGTGCAAAAAAGAATTACACTTTGGCATATAGTTATAAAATACAAAAAACAAAGATAAAGAAAAAATCCTGAAAAGAAGTCAGAGAAAAAAAATAAACTTACTGGGGGTCCCGCCGTGCCCTAGTGGAAACAAATCTGACTAGCATCCTTGAGGACTCAGGTTTGACCCCTGGCCTCACTCAGTAGGTTAAGGATCCGGTGTTGCCATGAGCTGTGGTGTAGGTTGCAGACGTGGCTCAGATCCCGAGTTGCTGTAGGCCAGCAGTTACAGCTCCAATTCGACCCCTAGCCTGGTGACCTCCATATGCTGCGAGTGTGGCCCTAAAAAGGCAAAAAATAAAATAAACTTCCCTATAAAGGAATAAAAAATCATATTCAACTTCTTAGAAACTACAAAGCAAAAAGAGAATAGAAGAGTTCCTGCAGTGGTGCAAAAGGATGGGTGGCATCTCTGGAACACCTGGACACAGGTTTGATCCCCAGCACAGCACAGTGGGTTAAGGGTCTGTCTTTGCAAGTTGCAACTGCAGCTCTGATCTGATCTCTGGCCCACAAACTCCATATGCTGCAGGGTGGCGAGAGAGAGAGAGAGAGAGAGAGAGAGAGAGAGAGAGAGAGAGAGAGAGAGGGAGAGAGGGAGAATGGGCTGAAATAATTAAAGTGCTGAGAGAAAAAAAAACACCAACCTAAAATTCTGTACCCTGTGAAATTATCCTTCTAAAGTGAATAAGAAATGAAGTCCTTCTCAAACAAAAATTGAGGGAATTTGTTGCCAGTAGACTTGCCTCACAGATGTTAACAGAAGTTCCTTAGAAAGAAGGAAAACAATAATAGCAACAATGCATTCCATTATGCATCCAAATATAGAGCCATAAAAAGCAAAAAACAAAATAAATAAATAAACTGCAATGCGCTATGGCCTCACAGCAGTCAGAATGGCCATCATCAAAATGTCTACAAACAATAAGTTCTGGAGAGGGTATGGAGAAAAAGGAACCCTCTTTGGGAATGCAGATTGGAAAACAGTATGGAGGTTCCTCAAAAAACTATGGAAGACAGTATGGAGGTTCCTCAAAAAAATAAAAATAGAATTACCATATGATCCAGCACTCCCACTCCAGGGCATATATTAGACAAAAAAACATAATTCAAAAAGATACATGCACGCCAATGTTCACTGCAGCACTATTTACAACAGCTAAGACATGGAAGCAATCAAAATGTCCATCAACAGAGGAATGGATAAAGAAGATGTGGTATGTATACACAATGGCATATTATTTAGCCACAAAAAAGAATGAAATAATGCCATTTGCAGCAGCATGGATGGATCTAGAGATTACCATATTAAGTAAAATAAGTCAAACGCAAGTATCATATCACTTATATGTAAATCTAAAAAAAATGACACAAATGAACTTATTTACAAAAGCGAAACAGACTCAGACTTTGCAAACAACTTGTGGTTACCAAAAGGGAAGGGTGGTGGGGGAGGGATTGGGAGCTTGGAATGGCACATGCACACTAGGGTACATGGAACGGATGGTCAACACAAACCTGCTGTATAACACAGAGAAATCTACTCAATATTCAGTGATAACCTATATGGGAGTAGATATGTGTACAGGTATAACTGAATCACTTTGCTGTACAGCAGACATTAATACAACATTGTTTAGTCAAGTAAACATCAATAAAAATTTTTTAATGTGACAACACCAAGTATTAGAGATCAATGGGATTACTAGTGATTGTACTAACTTAAACTTTGGAAAACAATTTGAGATTATCTCATAAAATGAAACATTCCATTCCCAGGTATGTATCCAAGAAAAACTCAATGAGATATGTTTCAGAACACTCAAAGCAACAGTGTTAATAACAGCTAAAACTCGTGTAAAAAATTAATAAACAGAAACTTCAATAAGAGCTGGAAGACAAAGAGGGGGAGATTTCTTCCCCTGTGACAGTAACAGCCCAACAGAAGAGGAAAGACTCCTCTTCTTTCCTGGCAAGAGCTCAGGCAATAAAAAGCCATGGACTCCGTTTACTTCCAACCTCCTTTTCCTCTCTAGAAGGAGTTCTTCCCTTGCCTGCACTTGGCACATGGCTCACTGTGTTTGCAGACCCCAAACTGCAATTCTTTGCTGATCCCACATAAACCCATTTTTGCTGAAGAAGTATCTGGCAGTCTGTTTGCTTTGCTTTAGGTCAACATTGGTGGCTCCTATGGGGAGCGAAGACCCCCTGGTGGCTCTGGGTAAGCAAACAGGTGCAGCACCCAGGTGACCTCTGTCACCACCGCTTTTCTGGCACTAGAAGGTATGTCCTTCTCTTGACATAGCTCACACCCTCTTTATGTTTGAAGCTCTTTAGGCTTTATTTGGGATCTATTTAAAGGTTTATCTTACTGGTTAAGGCCTTGTTCTCCATGTACTCCTTTGGCATTCATTTTGGATTTTGTGATCAGACTGTTTTCACTGAAACTAGCTAGGCTTCAGCATATTCCCTTCAAAACAGGGGATACTTCTCCTCAACCTGGCTAGCCTTAGACCCACTCCTTCAGGAACAGGGGTGGTTTCTCTGAAACCATGCTTTCTTTATTTTTTTTTTTTTTGTTGCTGTTCATTTTGTTTTTTTAACCTTTGGCCTATTTCTTTGGAAGGGCTATTCTCTAGAATCTGGCTAAAAAAACTCTTTGGCCTTGTTCATCCAGGACAAAGCTGTTGCCTTGGAACTGACTGGAAGTGGCTTGCCAGTTGTTTGAACTGAGCTGTTTTGCCGTTAAACTGTCTGAAAATTGTTCTTTTCTCTAGATGAAAAACCTCTTAAAAATGGAATCCTAATTATCTAAGTATTTGCTCTACTGACAAAATGATAATCTTCACTAATCAATACTGATGGGGGAACATTAATAAGGCTGCAAAAAGTACCTACTTCACTTGTCCCACTTGTTCCAAGTACAACCCGGGTCTCTTCCCAGGTTGTACTAATTATTATTATTCAACTAATTATTATTATTATTACATATCTATATATATTAATATATTATATAGTATATATATATATTATTATTCAACGAATAATGCCATTAGTTGAATACACTAATGGCATTATTAAGATTCAGTTGGGAGATCCTGCTGTGATGCAGCAGGTTAAGGATCCAGTGTTGTCTCTGGGGTGGCATGGGTTTGATTCCCAGCCCAGTGCAGTTGGTTAAGGATCTGGTGTTGCTGTAGCTGTGGCAAAGGTCACGGCTGTGGCTTGGATTTGATCCCTGGTCCAGGAATTTCCAGATGCCATGGGTGTAGCCATGAAAAAAAAGATTCGATTGGCAAAGACCTCCAAATACCGTGGCCAAAAGCACTGCTACTGGTCCTTCTAAATCTCAGGTCTGCCCCTTTTAAAATTCATAAACTCTTTACCCTTTGGGGTAATTGCAACATGTCCAATGCCCTTGTCTCCTGCTTTTTTTGATCTACAACTGATAATAGGAGAGATACTCTAGTATTGCAAAAGCCTAACTGCGTCTAACAAATATAAAGTTCTGGTAGAGCAATCTCTTTACCTTTGCCCTCGGGAGATAAAAACCTTAAGTATCACACTGTACCAGCTGGAAATTTTGTCTATTAAAAGAAAACTTCCAGCAGTTCCTTTGTGGCAAAGTGGGTTAAAGATTCAGCACTGTTACTGCAGGGGCTCGGATTGCTGATGTGGCACAGGCTTGATCCCTGGCCCAGGAACTTGCACGTGCCACATGTGCAGTCAAAAACAAACACACACTTTCAGAAGAACTCTCTTCTACCTTGCTGGAAAGGCCTCTATTAAGTACTGCTAATCAACCCTTATGCTGTCAGATTCCAAGGAACAGACTCTTAGATTCACCTGACACCAAACCCTCACTGGACCTGTACATAATCTGGTGACCTGAAACAAAAGATTTCTTGGCACTGAAGCACATCGGATGAGACAGCCCTCCCAAGATATCCAGAACAAGCCTGTTGGAAGTTTGTCGCCAAATCACTGATGATGACATAATGCTTCAGATAATCTCCAATGTCTATGATCTTGATAACGTATAGACTTGAGATAAAAAGTAGCTGAGAATTTTCCTTCCTAGTGACTCAGATGTGACCTTGATAAACTGCTTCTTCTTCTTCTTCTTTTGTCTTTTTGCCTTATCTAGGGCCGCACCCGCGGCATATGGAGGTTCCCAGGCTAGGGGTCTAACAGGAGCGGTAGCTGCTGGCCTTCGCCACAGCCACAGCAACGTGGGATCCGAGCCGTGCCTGAGACCTACACCACAGCTCACGGCAACGCTGGATCTTTAACCTACTGAGCGAGGCCAGGGATCGAACCCTCAATCTCATGGTTCCTAGTTGGATTCGTTAACCACTGAGCCATGACAGGAACTCCACTTCTTCTTCTCATTATTTTTGAGATGGGGACGTGGGATCTCAGTTCCCCACCAGGGACTGAACCTGGGCCAATCCCTAATCACTAGATCACCAGGGAACTCCCAAACGTGACCTTAACAGGTTTCTATCTGTGAACTTTCCCCCAAGTGTGAGATGCTACACCCAGGAAAGGAACTTCCTGACACGCAAGGCCTAAAAGCTAAAACTAGAAAAGCTGGACTCTTGATCAGTGATGCTTTCAAGAGAAAGATCTTGATCAAAAGGAGGAAACGTAAAAAGTTAATACACAGAAACCTGTATTAAATACAGCTGGAGACCAGGATGGGAAACTCTCACGTCCTTGAGCCCAGCAGGAAGAAGAATCCTCTCCTTTCTAACAAAGACTCAGCCAATGAAAAGCCAAACTCTGTGTTTACCATAGCCCTCCCACCTTCCTTTTCCTCTCTAAGGAAGTGTTATCCATCCCTCTCTTGGGGTGGGAGTTGGGGAGCCACATGCATGTGGCTCTTTATGGCTGCAGACTCCAAACTGCAATTTTCTGACTGACCCAAAATAAACTCATCTTTGCTGGAGAACTACAGAGCAGTCTATTTGTTACAGGTCAACAACGGAAACAATCTAATGCCCATTAATAGGAAAAAGGATAAACTATGGTATAGTCAGTCATACAACAAATTATAGCACAGCAGTAAAAGTGACCGAGCAATGGCCCTACATGACGACATGGATCAATCTTAGTAACATAATGCTGACTGAAAAAAAGGACAGCGAGTCCAAGTTCCATTTATAGTGTGACATCCTTTTTAAAATAAAACTCAAAAGTAGGTAAAACAAATTAAATAATACACTGTTCCGGCCTTTATGTCCATATGATAATTGTTTTTTTAAAGCCAGGCATGATACACATAACATTCAGGAAAGTGATTACCGCTGGTACAGTGGGCAGGGGGACAGAACGGGGAGGAGTACAGGCAGATCTAAAGTACCAGCGACGTCCCAGCTCTCAGGTTGGACGGTAGGTTCATGGGCACTTATTACATTATTAAACACATGAACAAAGAAAATGAGCTGGGCATGAATCAACAACGACAGTGTCAGAAGCCAAAGATTACAAAAATATAATTCTCCCCTTCCTCAGATTAGGTTAGGAGCCCTTAATAATCCCACTGCTAATGCACAGTTTATCACTGCAATTACTGTGTTGTAATTATTCATGTCTGTTGGTGTATGCCACTGAGTCAACAACTCAGAGAGGGTGTGTTTTCATTATCCTTATATCACCGGCATTCACGAGGGTCTGGTTCATACAGTTTACTAAATTAATTAATAAATACAAAATTGATTCATCCAAGAATTTCAAAGAAAAACATCTCAGAGTATTAGCTATTATTCTATTTCAAAGCCAGCATTTAAAAGATGGAAAAAAAGAGTCTTTATATTTTAACACTTCATATTCCAGAAAACTGTTTCTAAAATGGTCAGCACAATTTCTTAAGATGACTCCAAACTTAAATTTGAAAGTTATACCAATCAGAAATGGCCCATAAGTCTTAATTTTAAAAAATACTAAACTGGCACATTTAGTAGCTAAAATACTAGGCTAAAACATAAAGAGACATTCTTAAACAGCACTAAAAACATAAAGTGAATTACTTTGCCTATTGTTTTCAACGTGGTAAAAAACTCTTTTATAAAACATAAAGGTAGAGTGGTAATATTAATCAGTACTATTGATATTATCAAGATAACTTATAGAAGAACAAAATCTTAGGGTAGAGAAACATGGTTTAATCAAAGATTGGGAGAGAACTGATTTATTCAACCTGGAATTAAATGCCTTTTTTAAAGAGTAATTCAGTAGCCAAAGGAAGTTAATATAAAAGGATACTATCTTAAGGACAGAATGTGAGGACATGACTAGAACTAGACCACGTGAATTTTGAATTAAACTGTGGAAAGAGGTGTGAAATGCAGGCATGACATACTGAAAAGAAGCCTGAGTCTCCCAGTCTAGGTATCTAATGAACTTGATAGTCACGATCTGGAATGTAAATTGTAATAACCTAGAAGAGCATTTTCTAAATTGTGGGATTTTCGTAGGTGTTCCACAAAATAGGTTTGTGCTCAAATGTGGAAAACAAAAAGGTTTCCTTGTTGCAAGTTTTCTCGGAGGCTTTATTATACTAATGTGGTTCATAAATTTCAAAACAAAGAAGATACAATGTACTATTTCCCAAACTCTGTGACATCACTATAGGGTATCAGAACACCTACGCAAGAGTAACCTCCGCTCTCCTAATTTCGTAATTAAATTCTTCCATCTAAAAATAAATGAGTTTGCCTTTATTTTACAAAACTTTAGATTTTTTTCCATTGAAACATCAAAATATTAGGTTTTTAAAAACATAGGGATGCTAGTCTCAATCCCCACTTCCTCCCCTGACTTCTGCAATAGTAGAGTTTCTGTAATAAATATTAAATTTCTATGCTCTATTTTCAGAAGTTATAAAACTTTGGGACAAGCACTAAAGATGCTATGGTATGTGTCAAAGTAAAGATACTAAAAACAAAGAAGTTAAATTCTATTTTTTATGCCTCACCGAGCATGCTCATTTTAACTCTGAATACCAGTATACCAAGTTCAAAAATCGTAAGTTCTTTAAATTTCTATTATACATACATTTTTTTTCTCATATTGACTTGGTGGCATTTTGGAAGAAAACCTCATTGATATGAACCTCTAAATTTAGAATTTGTAATTATCCAGAGTTAAGCTCAAATTTACCATCAAATTTTCAATAGAAAAAAGTTTGCTTGGGAGTTCCCGTTGCAGTTCAGCGAGTTAAGAACCCAACATAGTGTTCGTGAGGAGGCGGGTTCAATCCCTGGCCTCGAACAGAGAATTAGGGATCCAGTGTTGCCACAAGCTGCGGCACAGGCTGCAGATAAGGCTTGTATCCTGCACTGCCGTAGCTGTGGCTCCATTTGTGGTTCCTAGCCCAGGAACTTCCATATGCTGCAGGTGTGGCCTTAGATAAAATAAATAAAAGTCTGCCGTCTGCCATAGGCGCAGCTGTAAAAAGGAAAAAAAAAAAAAAAGGTTTGCTATCCAAATGAATCTATGAATACTTTAGAAAAGACATTTTTTTTTAAAATACTTTTAAGTGCCTTAAAGCACTTATTTACAGTAAAAGCTAATGTTAACAAGTCACCTAATGTTATCAACAAGAAAGGTCTCTGGATTGGAATTTCAGTCATTTTGACACATACTTTGGAGGTCCCTTGTGACAAAAGTGAGTTATGGACTCAGCACTGTCACCGTAGTAGCTCTGGTTACAGCAGCAGAGTAGGTTTGAGCTCTGGCCCAGGAACTTCCACATACCATGGGTACGTCCACTCCCCCCAAAAAAACCCCAAACCACGTATCTTTACAAGTATCTGAAATAAGAGAAGTGAGTATCTTGTTTCCACTCCTTCTGTGTGTGTATGGGGGTGGAGGTGGTTGGTGGTGGTGGTGCTGAATTCTTTGCCTCAAAATGCATTAGTATGAAGATAAAGGAGAGCGGGCCTGGTGCTGCTATCTTTAGAAGGGTCTGTTTCCAAGGCTGGCCCTTGGCTAGTGTCTGGGATCTTGACTTTTGGAATGTTGCCTCCATTTTTCTGCCTGCCTGGGACTCTGAACCATGATGTAACTGCTTGCCTAGGTAGTCTGTACAAATAATGTGATTTATGGAGAACACAGGATCTGAAATCTAGGTAGCTGTGGCTGGGTGCACAGAGTGCTTATGTGACCAGCCCCCAGGAAAATTGCAGGCTTCTCTGGGCTGATAACACTCCACAAATGTTCCTGAACTTTATTGCTGGAAGAAGGGGTATGTTGTATGGCCCCCATCTTGGGAGAAAGAATGTTGGAAGCTTATCCTTGGGTCTCCTAGGCTCTGTCTGATGTATCTTTTTCCCCTTGTCATAATAAACTACAGCCATGATTACAAGTGACTCTTAGTTCTGAGTCTTTCTAGCAAGTCATCGAATGTGTAGGAAGGTTGTCAGACCCCTAAAAATTTATAGCTTTTCATTTTATTTCAAGTTTTAAGAAGCAGAAGAAAACAATAAGCCAGATCATCTAAAGGAATATGAATAAAAATTTAGTTAGCTAAAGTTTCAGATAAAAAAGGTATCCTTTTTTTGCCAACTTTTATTTATATATGCATGTATCATGTATTATGCTGGCCTTAAAGGTGCTTACATGTTACACAGGAAAACAGACATATGCAATAAAGTGTTACAGATAGCATAACAGATATGTTTATAAAGGCACATAGAAGAAATGTTCAGCCCTGCTTGGGATTATGCAATGTATAGGCCAGGAAAAGTTTCAAAAAAGAGAATATTAAGATAAATGTTGTTCAAAGATGGGGTGGCCAAAATGATAGTGACAGGAGGTCATTTCAGTTAGAAGGCACAAAGTAAGTAAAGATATGGAGGCATAAGGTGTATTCAGAGACACTCCAGATGTAGAGAATAGGAGCAATTCTTGGAAAAGCCATAGGACAGAATGCCCTGCATTTCTGTTTTAGCTTTTCTGTAACTCATTTAGAGCAACATTGTACTTCTATGTTGTAATCTTCACTGACAAAGCAGAAATTGGCCTTGAATGCTTAGGATACAAGGTATATACGAGAAAATTAAAAAGTCCTGAAACAAATTCCATTCTACTGTCACTTATTTAGAAAGTGATAACTAGCAATAGATTAATTTATAAAAAGTTGCTTCAAATACACCTTCATGTTAAAACACCAGCACAAAAGCAAAAATAATTTTGAGACTTTTATATGAGAACCCTCGTGGGAATGGGAGTTAATCAGGGATTTTTGTACATCTACAGTATTTTTTGGCTTCTTTCATCATTTCTGTATTCCCCATCAGGAACTCTACCAATTACACTTCTATTGTTGCTATATGTTTCATATTCCACTTTGTTTTAAAAACACATGATAAATAACAAATGTCATGTGCCACTAGAAGTACGTACAGGTTGATTTTGTCAGCAAACCGGGTTTAGGGTAAATGAATAATAGAACTGAGATACACTTTAAAGATATATTTAAAATTTATCCCATTGTTAATCTTCAAATTAGAGAACTATTTGAGAATTATGTATCTATCACTTAATACTCTAATGTGTGATATTCTTAAGTTACTAAGCTATTTATGACAAAACTGCTTGATTTAAAAAAAAATCTGAATCTTAAACCTATGCACAAAATGAGACTCAAGTCCATTTTTTGTCACTGATCTCAAGGAGAGGGAGTATATTTGAATAATACCAAAAAGTTGCAAATCTGTTATCGCCAATTCTTCAGCAAAAATATTCAGAGCAAGTAACTAATATTTAAAGTATATCATTTCAGATTACAGTTACTTTATCATATGACACACTTGCAGTGAACATCAATTATATCTGCACACAGGAAATTTCTTTTCATTCTCTTCCCATGCAGTGCATGCAGCTAAATACAGTTTGTGAAAAGCAACCAGCTTTACAATGCTTAGCGCTTAGAGTTCAGTAAGTTCAAAGGCATAAAACTGTTAATAGGAAAGGTGGTTAGCCGTGGAAAAAGAGGACCTGGCAAAAATTTATTGTAAGAAAGAGTAAAATAATGAAGGAACATACTGAATTACCTCCTTATTCTATCACCTATTGTTGTTCCTCTGATATTAAATCTAGTGAAGGGAACACAATAACTAGAGTCACTCACAACGACTTCAAAAGATTCAAATATTTAAAGCATTAAGGCCACTACTGTTATCATTATAATCTAAATCTAAAAAACTTTTGTTTCCCTTTGTGCTTTATGGTATTATGTAAGAATATGACATTCTACTAAATGCGTATAAGGAAATTAAGAAAGCAGAAACACCCACTGAAGATAGATTAGAAGGAAGACATTGCACTTAATCCCTTTTATCTTTTAAATGGACTAGAACCGGAGTTCCCGTCGTGGCTCAGTGGTTAACGAATCCGACTAACAACCATGAGGTTGCGGGTTCGATCCCTGGCCTTGCTCAGTGGGTTAAGGAACTGGCGTTGCCGTGAGCTGTGGTGCAGGTCACAGATGCAGCTCAGATCCCGCGTTGCTGTGGCTGTGGCGTAGGCCGGTGGCTACAGCTCCTGTTAGACCCCTAGCCTGGGAACCTCCATATGCCGCGGGTGCGGCTCTAGATAAAAGGCAAAAAGACAAAAAAATGAATAAATAAATAAATGGACTAGAACCTGACCCTGTTGGAAACTATGGGGAACTGCACAGATCCCTATTATCAACACCATCCACTGGAACACCTACATTAGCTCCCTGGGGCTGAGCTGATCTTTGGGAACTAAATAATTAAGCCCTGAGCTGACTCATTTGTCCTAACCTTAAGACTGTATAACAAGCAAGAAAAGAATAACAGAGCTTTTAACTCCCTAGGAGTTCAGTTCTTTATGATTACTCTTCTTCTCTGCAATCTTAATAAAGAATAAACTTGCTGTAAAAGCAATTATAATGATGACTAAATTGATGGTAGCAAATTTATAGTATACAAAGAATTTTGACTTTAAAAATGAAGGCCATGTTCCACAGAGTCCAGAGTAGGTAAATGGAACCAATGTTTTATGCAACTAGGAAAAGCTTTTAGGGAGTTCCTGCTGTGGCTCAGTAGTTAATGAACCCGACTGGTATCTATGAAAATATGGGTTCGATCCCTGGCCTTGCTCAGTGGGTTAAGATCTGGCGTTGCCATGAGCTGTGGTGTAGGTTGCAGAAGTGGCTTGGATCCTGCGTTGCTTTGGCTGTGGTGTGGGCTGGCAGCTACAGCTCCAATTGGACCCCTAGTCTGGGAAATGCCATATGCCGCTGGTGCAGCCCTAAAAGACCGAAAAGAAAAAAGAGAAGCGAAAAGAAATGTTTTGTAAAATTGACTAACAGGCAATGCAGGGTTAATACCTTTACTCTTTACAGAAACAATCTTTAGAGCACCTTAATTGAGTCTATTTGAGTTTATAACTAAAAATCATTCAAAACTACATAATTTATTCAGGAAGCTTACTTAGATGCTTGTCTTTTTTTCCAGAGAGCATAAAACCCCTTGGATTTGGCAAGAGAAAGATGTATCAGCCAAGCCATCATACCATGGATTTGGCGCTGTGAAAACAGTTTACATGAAGATCATCTAAATAAAAAATATGATCACTTTCCTCTCATTCCAAGGGAACTTGTTTATGTTTCTAAATCTAATATATAAAATCACTAAGGGAGAACACTCCCCAGTGGCCTGGCAAAGAAGGACTCAGCAGTGTCACTGGTGTTGTTTGGATTACTGCTGTGGCTCAGGTTCAATCCCAGTCCAGGAACTTCCAGATGCCGTGGGCATTGCCAAAAAATAAATAAATAAAAAAAATAAAATCACTAAGGGATAGACATACTACTTTTGTTTTTTAATACCACATTAGAAAGCATATGTCTAATTATCTCTTTCTTCAATTTAGTTTCCATTTAATGTTCTGTGTCCCTGCTATAGACAAAGTTAAAGGGGACAAAATATGTGGTGATTTATCGATTTCATTGTTTTAAACTCTGGTTATCTGTCAGTAGAAGCATTTTACCATATACTAGAGCTCGGTTTCTCACTATATGACCAATTTTCTATAAAACAGGGATCACCAAACTACGGTTCTTGGGTCAAATCTGGCCAGCTGTCTGTTTTTGCAATGGCCCATAGGCAAAGAACAATTTTTGTTTGTAAATGGTTATTACATTTTAAATGATTACATAAGTGCCTACAAAATAGCCTTCATTTTGCTTCTTTGGCCAGCAAAGCCTAAAATGTTTACTATCTGGCTTTTTAGTGAAAACGCCTGCTGACCTCTGCTACAGAGTCCCGGTTATATTTACACCAAGACAAGCTACAGTTAATGAGAAGAGCATTCCATTTTAAAACATCTGTGTTAGTTCATAAGGCCTTTATTTTCTAAGACATTTCCTTCTCATGCTTGATGTCAGCCCATAAGTGAAAACCTGGGTCACATTTATTTACTCAAATTATAAGAATGTAAATCTATTAAAAAGTCATAGGAGTTCCCATTGTGGCTCAGGGGTAATGAACCCAGCTGGTACCCATGAGGACAGGAGTTTGATCCCTGGCCTCACTCAGTGCATTAAGGGTCAGGCGATGCTGTGAGCTGTGGTGTAGGTTGCAGACATGGTTCGGTTCCTGCACTGCTGCAGCTGTGGCACAGGCTGGCCGCCACAGCTCCGATTCAACTTCCAGCCTGGGAATGTCCTTATGCCACGGTACGGCATAAAAAAGACAAAAAATAAAAAAATAAATATATAAATAAATAAAAAGTCATAACTCTGCATTGCAAAGAACTGTTTTGATATTTTTATTAAATCTGTGTCAAAAATGGCTTAGCCATAAACTTTTTAGGTTTCGTTTAAAAAAAATTATAAGTGGGGCAAAAAGTTATGAGATCCACTATATAGTTCCTTATATGATTAAAGTACAGACATAAGTATATACTTTTTTACCATTTTTAAATTTGGGACGATTTCTCTGATATAACAAAGTAATATGGTTTCTAAAATGGTGAAAAGGGCAGGGGGTGGGGGAGCTTTAAGATATGTGTCCTTTTAGTTGAGCATTTCATCCAAGTGTGAAATGTATCCTTAGATTCTAAGAACCAAATGGTATGATTTTTTTATAACAGTGCTTTGGAATTCTTTGTCCCTTTAGAAATAGAAATTCTCAAAAACATATACCTACTTACAAGCTGGTAGATGATTCTTTTCAGGTTCGTAAGAAGCAAGATTTCTTAAAACTTTCTCTTTAGAATAAAAGTCAACATACCTATTCCTCCAAATTTAGGAGATAAATGGGCAGTTGTCTCAAGTAAGAAGAGCCTTTAGAAAGGTACAGAAAAGTACACTTTATATAGGTAGTTCAAGACTGAATGAATATGGGGCTAAGGAAGTTAGCAACTATCAAAATGACTTAGCAAAAAGTCAGAAGGAAGATTTTCCATTATTTATAATTTTTTGGTAAATAGCTAGGAAAGAATAATACAATTTCAGAGGAAAACGTGATGTAATTGTGAAGTAGTCTATAATCACCTTAGCATTACCTCAATATGTATAACTTTGTGTGTGTATACACATAAAATATTTAATTTCACATATTTACTAAAACTGTGTCCCATGTTCTTATAAATGGCTTGTGTATTTGTCCTCTCTTCTTCAATAAATTAATTTTATCAAAGAGAGGAATTATATTATTCTTCTGTTCCTCTTAAGCTTACTACTATGCCCCACAGAATAAAACAAAATAATAATATTATATAGAATGAACTAAACTGAGTATAAAGAATAGTGAATAATATTTAGTTAAAAAAAAGGCAGGGAAGCAAACATAGACCCAGAGGTGGTTTCAAATCTGGCTCTAACCATGAGCACATGAATTCCAGAGTCCATATGTGAAGTAGTGTCACTTCTAAGCTGCTTCCCCTGATTATTTCTCTTCCAAAAGATTCAGCCAGTCTAGTTTAACACCTGCGTTTCTTGGATCAATGCTACTTGTGTGGCAGATCCAAACCTTGGGAATCCCTAAAACATATAAATCATCTAAGTATTACAAAAATGATTAGGCTCAATCAAAAGATATTCTAGTTTCTAGTAAGATATTCAAAATAAAAACAACACGCTGCAAGATGTTTGGATTCTCTAGGACCCACCCTCCCCCTAAATCCTCCTTTCTCATTCATGTTATACTACTGTGTGGAACAAAAACCTCCTTGGGTCTAGAATATAAAAAACCACTTCTAAGCACCTCAGTTTCCTCAGCTATAAAGCAGACTAGGTAAAAGTGTTAAATAATTGGCCTGACAAGAAGTGGCAAATAATTATGATTTTTTACAAGTGTCTATTATTTTCTAAAAACATATGATTTCTTATTTAAACAAACAGACCTGGTACGTGACATGATGGATTTTACCAGAAAGTGGATACTTAAATTGTATTCTTAATTATGACCTTAGTATGTTTTTTAGCTATGTAAGTACAGAAAAAAACAAGGACATATGTTTGCTTATATAATTAGAACGCCATAAATGTACAAACTTAAAATAATTATAGATGTTAGCCCTCCACTCTGGGTTTTAGAAACCATCAATTTGATTTTCAAATTGTCCCAATCTTATCTGTGGTGATAATATTCTAAAGGACTCCCTCTGGATATAAAAAAGAAATGAGACTACGTTTTACTTATCTAAAATATATACTAAGAACATTGTAGCTAATGTGCGGCAGGTAAAGAAGATGCTTAATTAATCTCTAAATACAAAGACAGGCAAAGATTACTTCCTCTACATTTGAAAACAGAGTCAATGCAAACTAAATACCTTGACCAAATACGACTGAAGGAATATAAATAACTTTCATTTTTTTTTTTGGGGGGCCAACCCATGGCATATGGAGTTCCCATGGCAAATCGGATCTAAGCCACAGCTGTGACCTAAGCTGCAGCAACATCAGGTCCTTAACCCACTGTACTGGGCCAAGGATTGAACCTGTGTCCCAGAGCTCCCAAGGTGTAGCTGATCCCACTGTGCCATGGCAGGAACTCCTACCTTTTTATAGCTAAGAAAAGGCAATTTCACTGAACTGCTAGCTATAATGTTCAGGAACTCTGCTTGTCCTCTGTTAGTCTTTATCCCTAAAGCTATTCTCATTGTAATTTCTTTTTAAGTCTAAGTGGCTACACAGAATACCTTGGTTATTTAATAAAGCTATCATTTATTCAGTGCTTTCAATTTGAGACCGGTTCTGACTGGGATTTTTTTCCCCAAATTTTGACAATAATTCTAGATAATCATAACCTGAGTTTTATAGATAAGGAAACCGAACCTTAGAGATATTCAGTAATCTGAATGAGGAAACAGTTGGTAAACGGTAAAACCAGAATCCAAGTCATTATGATCTTGATTATTACATAACCTTGCCATTCTTTAATGGTAAATTAATCTTTTCATTCTTTTTTCACTTGACAGAAATGTCAGAATATTTTATAAATAGCCAGTTCATTGAGCACAAAAATAAGTGAGGGATTTCCTGTTGTGGCTCACTGGTAACAAACCCGACTAGTATCCATGAGTTTGTGGGTTTGATCCCTGGCCTCGCTCAGTGGGTTAAGGATCTGGCATAGCCCTGAGCTGTGGTGTGGATCACAGAAGCAGCTAGAATCCCAAGTTGCTGTCGCTGTGGCGTAGGCCAGCAGCTGCAGCTCAGACTGGACCCCTAGCCTGGGAACTTCTATACGCCACGGGTGTGTCTCTAAAAAACAAAAAACAAAACAAAACAAAAAGGAGTAACGGTTCCTCACACTTGTGCAAACTAAGACTTTAAAGATAAAATCTGATTCTTTGGAAGAGGACATAATTTACAATGAGTTATGATGGCACTAATTGTAGAAATAGTTTTAGAAAAGTATGGAATGCAATATACTGTAAAAGCTCATTTACTTTACTAAAAAATAAAATGTGTCCTTATGAATACATAAAAAGAAAAATGGAAAAAAGTATATAATATGTTAGCAATTTAATTTTATTATAGTATTTGTTACTTGGTGTGATTTTCTTTTGAAACTGAGTTTCTAGGTTTAGTAGAAATCAGAGAAAACATGTTAAAAAGAGTACTATTAACACTACCTGAATCCAGGGTCATAAGAAAAGCAGAAAAATTGAACACTAAAAAAGAAAAAAAAAACCCAAAACTGATAAAGGCCAGGATGTTTATAGGACAATCTGACAACTAAGTATAACCCTAACTTTATAGATAATCTGTTGGTCCTTGTTAACATTCCTTCTTCTTGATCTATAAATGGAGGAACAAGCCTTAGAGCTAAAGATACAGAACAAGGAGACTTTTTGTTCTCCTCTTAAAGCACAGTTTACTCAAAGAATGTAATATGTGGAACCATTTACAGCTTAGAAAATTCTGTGAGTTTAGACTGAAACACCCTTAGAGGAATAACTGTCAAAAACGGACTTCTTTAAGTGACTTGAAACAAAACCCTGTGAATTGTATTTTTTATAGTTCATGTCAATTAAAAGTTTACCAACCTATCACCAGGTGCTGCCCGATACCTTGCCCCTGGGATCAGGACTGGGTCATCGTCACTGTCATCTGTGTCCTGGAGAGCAGAGTCTCTGGCCAATGTTTCCTCCTGAGCTGAAGGCCCAACGGCTTCGGTTTGTGAATGAGGCTCAGGATTGCTGGTAGCACTTTCGGCGCTGGTTTGATCTGAAGTTCCTGGTTCCTTGTCTTTTTCAGACAAAGCGGATTCTTCTGGAACCCCACAAGGGCCATCAAGATTGACATCATTTCTTTCTCCTGAGCCAGAACCCAATGGCTCAGAAGTAAATTTATCTGATTGTGCTGTGAGAAAACAAAGTAACAATTGGTCACGTCAGCAACGCTAATTATTTAATCTAGCTTTATTTTTATTTTTTATTTTTTGCTTTTTAGGGCCGCACCCGTGGCCTATGGAGATTCCCAGGCTAGGGGTCTAACAGGAGCTGTAGCCGCCGGCCTTCGCCACAGCCACAGCAACGCGGGATCCGAGCCGTGTCTGCAACCTACACCGCAGCTCACAGCAACGCCGGATCCTTAACCCACTGAGCAAGGCCAGGGATCAAAGCTGCATCCTCATGGATACTAGTCAGACTCATTATTCGCTGAGCCACGACAGGAACTCCTAATCTAGCTTTAGAGCTGACAGAGACATTTTTTTTAATATAAAGTTTAATTCCCCTAGATGGAAAAGAAAATTCCACAACACATCTATTTGGAAATGATATCTAACTCTGGAGAGCCTAACACAGATTAATGCTTATTATTTTCCCATAAACCACCTACAGAGGCCAAGACAACCCACCTATATCTACACGGTTCTGAATTGTATTTTCTGCAGATGTACCTTCCTGAAGAGTCACATCCTCTGATGATTCTTCAGGAGATTCTGGGGATTAAACCAAACTGTCATTAAATCCTAAATTTGAGGAAAATACATACCAACTTAATTTAATATTCTAGCTCTCCTATGCATAAGTAGTTCTTAACCCCTTGTGGGTCACAGACACTTTTGACACTCACACAGGAGCTCCCTGCTGTCACCACCCCTCCCCCCAATGCAAACACTCTGAATGTGCACACAAAATTGTTCAAACACTATCAGGGACAGATATGCACTTCTGCCCACTGCCCCTTCCCAAAGTCTACCAAAGCATGAACCTTCATGAACTCTATATGAAGAATCTCTGCTTTAGATTATCCTGCACAACTGACATTCCTTAATGTTGCTTTTTCCCCCTAACCTTCATAAAATCTAAACTTAAAACAGTATTTTTCTGCCCTTTTATCAGGCATTTGCTCTAATTTGAACTATCATCAACAAACAGTAAAGCTGACCCTACCATAAATTCTGAAGGCCACTGAAAATACTAATTTTGGGATTTAATTCCAAGACCCCTGAAGGATCATCTTTTTGTTCCTACCTGGACATTTGCTTATCAGAGAGTTATTTTACACGTATTTAAATTCCTATAAACTCTGTTATACTGAGATATCTATCCATTTAGTGAAAGAGAATCCATTTATTAATTCATTTTCAAGTACTTATTGAAAATCTACTGGGTTCTAGGCTGTGCGAGCCCCTAAATTTCACATGATCACATAAATATATTCTACAAAAGGTCTAAAAGCATTCCCTAAATGGCATTTCCTGTATGAAATAGGATTCACTCACAGCCTGTTTAGATTTTATTCCATTTTTCCCTCCATAAACCACCTATACTCTGAAAAAAAAAAAATCCAGACAGATACTCTGAATATCACTGCTAGGTATAAAAATGATAAGGATAATTGAACCAACATTTACAGCTCACATAGGTTCAGTACGATGACAATCTATCCTGGTAATTGTGCCCACAGAGAGGAACTGTGCTTCACTGAGACGCCCTACTTTAAACGCTTAAGGTCCTCACCTTTTGCATTTGCTGTTTGCTTATTAATAGCAGTAACTCGACTACTGAGGCAAACTAATTTATTAAAAACAGGAAACAAAATTGTAGCACTGAGGTAACAGAAAATTGGGTAAACATCCAACACTGGGTTTTGTAATGACAAAAGCAAAATAACACCTTACTTGTTTCAGTCTCTCCTTCTGGTGGTTGCACTGAGCTCTGTGGGACCAAGGATTCCTCCTGATCCTCAGATTTGCAGTGGCTCCCATTTCCTCTAGAACTTGAGGCAGTACTGCTCCTACCATCAAGACAAGATAAGTGATTCCATCAAGACGTTAATAAACATGAACTTAGGGTACTTTTTATATTTTACAACTAGAGAAGTTGATAAAAAAATTCAGACTACAAATAAAATATTTCATGATTTATTACTTTAACAGTACCTGCAAAACATCACTTAAAATCAAGGTGATTATTCTAATCCACTTTAATCTTTTAAAAAGGTTTAAAAATTTAAAGGACCACTTCATTGTTTTGCTTTTATGATCTGGTACATATTTCTATAAGTCTCTCTATTAAATATTAACTTAATCGCATAATCTCTCTTCTTTTCTATGGTAGAGATGGTTCACCACATCCAAATCCTTAATGATTTTACAGACTTTGATCACATGACCTTTTAGACTTTGTTGTTCTAGGCTACTTTTAAATCAATACTTGAAAAGAGGACTGGAAATTTCTTTGGTCTCTGAACACATTCTGTGGATCACTGCCAGTTCTAGATTGTTGTTCAGATATGGAAAGTGATTGAGCACCACGGTTTTGTAGAGGGAGAGAATGTTTTCTGTTTTAGTTTTGATACCTACCTGATGGTGACCATAATTAATGGCTAGAACAGAATCCCAGGCCAATTTACATAATTTTTAATGAACACTATGTGACAAATCATGACATATGTATAAGAAGGAAATTGGGAAAAAAAATAGAGGAAAATGTATAACAATCTGATTAAGGTTAAAATTAAATTCACAGAAATTCAACAATTTCTTAAATTTATATGTGAACAAGAAAAAGAAACTGCACAGTTACAGTAACTTAAAAAATGTTAATTATATACAAATAGCAGTGACTCAATAAACAATGCAAATTATCATGGAGTTTTTGTCAAACTTTTATAAAAACCCTTTTATGCTAATTGCAGAAGTCAATTTGACTTTTTTTAAAAGGGCAGACATATATAATATGCTTTTTAAAAGACTGTATATCTACATGGGTATATATGTAAAGAAAAATGCCAGAAAGCATATTTACCAATTTAAGTGTTATCTCAGTAGGACTAATACAAGTGAATTTTTTTCATATTCTTCTCTAGATTATGATTTTTTTTTGCAATGAACATGTGTTTTTTTTTTTTTTAACCAGAAATAATGTATAGCAATTTTGGTAAAGAGAAGCCAATGTGATAAGTAAATCTTTTTTTTTTTTTTTTTTTTGGCACTGAGAAAGTTGCAATACAGACAAATAAAATGCTCAATGTATAACAATTATGATAATTAAAGTATCAGGGCACTGATGTAGGAACAGAGAGTCATTAGTGGAAAAGACAAAGTGATCAAGTAAATACATTAAGCGTGTGTTAATACGGTATTTTAAATCACAGAAAAATGACTACATTGTTCAATAAATGGTACTGGGACAAAGGAAAAGCCATGTGGAAAAATTAAACCATAAGCTCTACATCATACCTCATGGTAAAATAAATTGTAAGAGGATCAAACATGTATTTTTGATATAAAATCACAGAACTATAAGAGGAAAATAAGAAACTTTCGCCTGAATCCTGGGAAGGACAAGGAGCATGAGCTCACATGTTGAAATCATAAAGTAAAACTACTGTAAGCAAACTGAAAGACAAACAACAAACTGAGAAAAATATCTAGAACAAATGAAAGACAAATGGTATTATCTCTCTCAATTCTATAATAAATAACTCTTACAAATCAATAGAAAAAGATAAACACCACAGTAAAAAACTGGGTAAAGAATCTGAAAGGCAGTTTACAAAAAATGACAATTGCAGCTAACAGTTAATTAAAGCCTATCACGTACCAGTCAATGTGCTAAGTGCTATGTACTTTTTCTGCGTGTTCTCATCTTCCCAACAAATCTTTGAAGTAGGTGCTATTAAATATGCCCATTTTCAGGTGAGAAAACTGAGATTTAGAAAGGTTCAACAGCATTGGTGGTATAGTGGTTAGCACAGCTGCCTTCCTAAAAAGGTTCAACAGCTAGTCAAGTTCAGAGTCCAAACTGTTGGTCAGTGTGCTCTACTGCCTTATCTATCATCAAAGAAACTTAAAAAAACAAGACACCATACTAGCATAGATGACAAAAGACCGCATCCCTTCTTCAGTTTAACAATGAATACAGAATACTTTCGTAATCAGAAAAAAAAAAAAAGCTAATTACTTCTCTGATAAAGAAATAAGAAACTAGTGAATAAAAGAACATAATCCATGGTCAATTTTTAAAGAAGGAAAAGTGGCATTTAAAAGAAGAGTGGGACTAAAGATTTTTGGTTAAAAAAATGCTCAGATGAGATTCTTTATAAGAAATCAGCCCCTCTGTGCGGAAACATGAGAATAGAAAAGACGTAAAGGATAATAATGGCAATTTTCTATAATCTTAAATTATGTACTAAGAAAAACGGCCATAGATGTCATGATTTTTAAAAGATGAGGTCAATTACTAGAGTTAATAAATAAAGTCTAATGACTGTACCTTCAAATACATATATCCAGAATCCAATCTCTTCTACTGTCTCCACTGTTGCCATTCTGGTCCAAGACAGCACTACCTCTCAAGCTGCTTACTGCCAAAGCCTTTTAACTGGTTTCCTGGCTTCTACCTAAGGCCTATTCTCGACACAGCAACCAGAGATATGCTTTATCATCCTGAAGATCCTCCTCACGTACCTGGTTGACCTTATCTGCTATGACTCTGTCCTTAGGTCACTGTATTCCTGTTTGCTTGTTTGTTTGTTTTAATCCTTGAATATAGTAGGGACTGCTTCTACTTCAGAGCCTTTGTACTGTCTTTCTGCCCCAAAATATATGCAAACGTCACTTCTTACCCTTCAAATTGTTCAAATGTCATCTTCTCAACAATGCCTACCCTTTCCCTAGGTCTCGCAATCTTCCTTACCTGCCCTATTTTCCTCCACAGCACTGAATACCAGCTAACAGACTATACAATTCACTTATTTATTATGTTTATTGTGTCTCCCCACCTAGAATGTAAGCTCAAATAGAGCAGAGATTTTTTGTCTATTTTTTTTTCACTGATGTATTCCCAGTGTCTTAGACAGTCTTTGGAATACAGAAGGTATTCAATAATATTTGAAAATCTTTTTAATCAAAGACTTTAATATAAAAAACACACAGAAACACAAATGGAAACCAGTGAATTGGAATATCATATATCAACATATAATTAATTATATATTAATAAACAATATATAACTGTATTATATATTTATATATGAAATATTATATATTACATTAATATATAATATATAATATACAATTAAATCTGTTAATATAATAATATATCAATTATACAGAACAATTAATGTATTAGTTGATAAGTGATTAATGTGATCACCACATATTAATCACATATTAGTATATAATTAATTATATATTAAGATGGACTATATTATCTATATATTAGTATAATAACAATAACAAAAACAAAATTTTGGATGAATTTTGCCAAGAATTTAAGAAGCTCACATAACTATACTTTTTAATATAAGATTTACCTAGAGTAGTGAGCAATAAATATAATCATAGGTGTCATTAAACCTATTCAACCATTAAATAAATATAAGGTTTAAGTGCACTAGTAATCAAATAAAAATAATTTTTTTAAAAGTCAGTATATTAAACACTGGCCTGGAGACAGCAAAGTGTATACCTTCATATGCTGTTAAGAGAAATGTAATGACAGATGATCCTTTTTGAAAGTTAATTTTATAGTGTCTTTTGACCTAGATATAGCTTATTTCTGGAGCGATATCATAAATCAACAATCTTATTTTTTTTTAAGGGCCACACCTGCAGCATATGGAAGTTCCCAGGCAGGGGTTGAATCAGAGATGCAGCTGCCGGCCTACACCACAGCCACAGCAACAGCAATACAGGATCCGAGCCACATCTGTGACCTACACCACAGCTCACAACAACACCGGATCCTTAACCCACTGAGTTAGGCCAGGGATCGAACCTGCATCCTCACGGATACTAGTCAGGTTCATTACCACTGAGCCACGACGGAACTCCCCAAATCAATAATCTTAAATGTAAGAAAAAGCTTGTAAACAAAGATAGTCACTGTAGTCTTATTTGGTAAGAATAAACAAATAAATTCACTGCCTAATTAAAGGGAAATGGTTAAGTAAAACTATAGTATATTATTCACTTGATGGAATCTAGTATACAGCTGGTAAAATGATATTTATGAAAATTAAGTAGTAAGGTGGGAACATTTATTATAAAGTTAGCTCAAATAAATACAGGGGAGAACTGAATATATTTGGTATGATTAAAATCATGTTTTAAAACTCAAACCAAAAATATTATGTATACACATACACACACTGTACACATAGGACCAAGACTGCAAAAAGCTGCAAAATGTTAGGTTAATTTTTGCACTAATAGTCTATAGGTGATTATTTTTATCTTTTGTATATTCTATCGGAAGAAATATCACAGGACCAGCAATATCAGTATCACCTGGGATGTTTCTAGAAATGCAAATTCTCTGACCCCACCTCAACTCTGAGAGTGGGGTCTAGTAATGTGTGTTTTAACAAGCTCTCCAAGTGATCCTGAAACACACTAAAGTTTGAGAACCAATGCATCATTGCAAAACAAAAGATAAAGATGATGAAGTGCTAAAAATAATATCTAATACAATCCTACAAAATGGCTAAGAACATCTTTACAAAAACATTAACTTACCATTCATCTGTAAAGTTCAGTTTTATTGTGCTTGTAGTTGTTCCTTCTGTGCTGTAGTGCAAACTTAAAACTGGTTCACCTGTCCCTGGTTTGGGGCTCAGCTTTTCATTATTGTTATCTGAAAATTGTGTTTAAAACATTTGAAAAAAGTCTCTGAAACCAATAAAAAGATGACATTTCCTAAAATTTATAAAACTTAAATTAGGTTGTCCTTGTCATAATTCTTTGTTACATCTGTTTTGGTTCTCACTTAAAATTCCAAAGCAAGTGTTATAGAAACACTCTACATTGCAAAGTGGCACTGCATCAAATTCTAGCTTTGGGCACATGACTCCCTTTGATTTAGATGGAAATCACACACATTTGAGAACCATGTTAGGGAATCATGTTAGGGAATCAAAGAATATTAGCATGCAATGACATACTTTATAAACTGGTACTTTTATTTAATGGAATGCTCAGGATTTTATTTTTCAATGGCTTAGAGTATCAATAATGACTAACACTGGCGCCTTCAGAAACACCGAGGAGGAAGATGTAAGGGCTCCAAAAGAAGCCATTTGGTAAAAACTGCTGCAATTAAATCCTTTCTGTTCTTTCAAATTCATAGACTATAATCTAGGGAGGGATTACAGCCTGTACTCTACTGGGAAGGCGGCAGAGAAGAAAATTTATTATGCTGTGTTATTTTCTAAAACTGTCTTTGTTATAAGATCACACGTTTTGGTATATTCCATCTTCTCCTTCTAACGTTTTCTAAATTATGGAAATGGAAATACCACCTTAGGAGTCCATAAATGATGTCTATAATATATATCCATCTAAATATACAAAATCTTTGCAAAATGGCAAATAAAACCAAGAAACTCTACAGAAATTGATACAGAATACTTTAAAGTCACCTCTCCCTTCCCCCACAAAATGAGAACATGGATATTCAAAGACAAAATTAAATAAGGCTTTAAAGGTTTTCCTTTTTATGATGAGTAACAGTTCAGGGGAACAGTAAAATGTAGAGGGAATAAAAACCACTAAATAATCAAACATATAACATTTCTGCCAACTGCTTACAGAAAGAAACCTCTTCTGTGACATAATTGCTTTCTTGATACAAGTTCAAGGATGATATAATAGTACTAAAAATAAGATTCCTGTCTAGAAAACAGTAACAACAAAAGCAATAATAACAATAAAATCAAAATTACTCGGGATTTTTGGTTATTAGGTTCACTTTATATTGCAATGAGGATTTAATTCTTTCTGCATTCCTCTTGAAGACACTGGAGCACTTATTAAAAGAGAATCTGATAGAATCTCTGCTCCAGCTTTTATCCTGTGAAAGGAGAATTAATAAGACAAAAATACAGAACTATAGCAGAAAGGAAAAAAGATTCTCTCCAAGAGATGAGAGGCCAAGCTGATAAAACTCAGGAGCACCAATTCTTATGTCTTCAATTCTAACTCATGAGAAATCTCCTAATTAATTTGAGGAAAAAAAGTGTGTATCAGTTATAAAGCTGGCCTACCCAATGGTAAAGTTACTATGTTTCTGTACTACTGTTGCTATGACTATGTTCTTGATATAAACAGCTGCTGGAAAAAAAAAAATTAACAATTCATTACAACTTTCAAAGATTTGAGTACTGCATTCAATGTTTCAGAGGACATATTTTACCAAGTGGGATTCTGATAAAATAACCGAATTAACAGATCTTTAGCTTACATAAAACTATCAAGAATGGGACTTTTAAAATATCTATCCTACCCCTGCCGATCTTTGAAAACTTTGCTGTTACTCATTTGTTCACATATAGTTTTCCCTTATTCTACAGTTATGTTGCTGAATTTCTGTCCCACTGCTACTGAAATCAGAGTCACCCTTAGGAATCTGGAACTGGTGGAGACAGACAGCTGAAATATTCAATGACCAAAGAAACTAAGAGGTAACATTGGGGCTACTTCTTTCATTATCTCTCACAACATTTTATAAAGTGCTTTGCTATTTATTTTTCTTTTAAAGTAAAGAAGGAACGAAAACAAAAGCAGGCATGAGAGAATTGGAAGACTGAATTTCTTAGATCTACCTTGGATTACATACAGGAGCGTCAGTTTTAAGAAGCCATGTATATGCTGTGTCTCGGAGATAGCTATAGGTATCTACATGCTATGACTACAGGAATATAAGAGACAAAGAGCTTTGCTTAGACAAAGAGCTTTGCTTAGACAAAGAGCTTTGAGTAGACAAAGATATAAGAGGTCAGAATGGTGTAAAAAACATCTACCAACCTCCAAGAGCACTCCCAAACTCCAAAAGCAAGAAGCTTCCTGAGATGACCAATGTTAATTAAAACCTTCTTCCTAGGTTATCTACTACCAAATTAATAATTAATCCCTCTTTAATATAGTCTACATGTTGAAAATCATGTAAAACACAGCAGCATTCATTTAATTTATAAAATAACTACGGTTGATAGAATTTGTTCATTTAAGGAGTTCCCATTATGGCACAGTGGTTAATGAACCCGACTAGGAACCATGAGGTTGCGGGTTCGATCCCTGGCCTTGCTCAGTGGGTTAAGGATCTGGCATTGCTCTGAGCTGTGGTATAGGTTGCAGATGCAGCTTGGATCCTGCGCTGCTGACTGTGGCACAGGCCAGCAGCTACAGCTCCGATTAGACCCCTAGCCTGGGAATCTCCATACGCTCTGGGTGTGGCCCTAAAAAGAAAAAAGCCAGAAAAAAAAAATTTGTTCATTTAAGTTGTCAATGAAGTCATTAGCTTTGAGGAAAACTGGCCAATCATTATATTTCTGTTAACTACAAAAACTTCAGGCCCCCAAGTCTATTTATTTGCTTGTAGACTGCACATAAATAATGTCTCTGGCAGAAACACAAAACAGTGTAGAACCTGGTTTCTTGAGGTATTAAATGGGAGATTTTTTAAATTAAATCTGAGGTTTATAATTCATTTCCCAGCCTTGTTCCATTCTACTCTTCCTAGCTTAATACTCTTTTTCTTGATCATACACCACCTACCAAACTGAATTGGTTCAGAAATGTCGATCTCTGGCTTACCAGTAAATTAACAAATTGATTCTGATAAAATGCATATTTTTAGCTAAAAAGGTCTACAAAAATCTACTTTAAAGAACTAAAAAATTACAGAGTTCCTGCTGTGGTCAATGGGATCAGTGGCATCTCTGGAGCGCTGCGACACAGGTTCAATCCCTGGCCTGACAAAGTGAGCTAAGGATCTATCTGGTGTTACCGTGGCTATGGCCCAGGAACTCCATACGCCTCAAAGCAACCAAAAATAAAGAAAAAAGAAAAAAAAAATAAAGAAAAGAAGAAAAGAGAAGAGAAGGAAAGAAAAGGAAAGAAAAGAAAAGAAAAAGAGAAAAAAGAAGAGGAAGTTCCCATTGTGATGCAGTGGCAATGAATCCGACAAGGAACCATGAGGTTGAGGATTTAAGCCCTGGCCTTGCTCCATGGGTTAAGGATCTGGCGATGCCATGAGCTGTCGTGTAGACCGGCGGCTCCAATTCGATCCCTAGCCTGAGAACCTCCATGTGCCACAGGTGTGGCCCTAAAAAGATGAAAGGAAGGAAGGAAGAAATAAAAATTAAATTAAATTTAAAAAAAGTTTTATTTTTACTTTATTTGAAAAAATATTTGTAACCATTTTAATTTTCCCTAACGTGTTCTATGTGTTAAAAGCTGGGTCAGCAAACACATTCTAAAGACCGTATTATTCAAAGCCCTATTTACATAATGTACTACTGAAATATTTCATAATATATTACTGAAATATTTTGTTTAACAAGTAGAGAGTTTAAGAGCCCTGAGATTTTAGAACAAAACCCAATGACTTTATATAGAAAGCACCACCATGATAGTAACTAAAATTTATTGGACATTACTATGTCCTAGGATATATTAAGCATCCTTTATAAAACCATATTATCATCTCTATTTTATATGAGGAAACTGATGATAGATTCTTTATCTCTAGTTACATTAAGTCTCATATAAAGATTCTAGTTGATATACTATCTTGGAAATAACTTCAAATCTAAAGTAGAAAATCAGATGGCTTGAATGACTTTTAACTAAGAAATATCAACTGTTGGTATTGCTATTTCTCAGAAATGATGCATAAGTCATATCAGCAACTTTAATATAACTGATCAAATTGTCACTCTGGCACCAGAGTATTAGAAAACTATGCTCTATCTTTTCAGGACAGACCAAACTGTTTCTTCGTCCTCTAAAAAAACACTGTAGGGATCTAAAATTAACTGTAGTGCACTCAGCCCAAGGGCAGTGTAGTAGGGGGAAAATCACTTTTAACTTGTTTGACACTGCTGGTTTTTTAAGATGCATTCACATTGCTCTGTAATTTACAATTAAAATTAACTGATGATGTTAGTAGTTTAGAGTGGCCTCGATCTAGACAAACTATCACCTATTTAAAACACACGCTTCATGGAGTTCCCACTGTGGCTCAGTGGTTAACGAATCCGACTAAGAACCATGAGGTTGCGGGTTCGATCCCTGGCCTCGCTCAGTGGGTTAAGGATCCGGCGTTGCCGTGAGCCGTGGTGTAGGTTGCAGATGCGGCTCGGATTCCGCGTTGCTGTGGCGAAGGCCGGCAGCTACAGCTCCTGTTACACCCCTAGCCTGCGAACCTCCATATGCTGCGGCTGCGGCTCTAGATAAAGGCATAAAGACAAAAAATAAATAAATAAAAAAAATAAAACACACGCTTCATGACGGAGGCTAATGTGAGGAAAAAGAATGTATGTATATGTGTGTGACTGGATCAATTTGCTGTACAGTAGAAAACTGATAGAACACTGTAAACCAATTATAACAGAAAAAATAAAATTCATTATAAAAAATAAAACACATGCTTCAGAAGCACAGTCATAATTACATAAAAATCAAGTCAATATGTTGGTAAAAGACATTTGTTTTTCAGATTTAGAAGTGAATAGTCAATAACATGAGATTGTGCAAAGCATATTTAAATAGCCTTTCCAGAAAGAATCCTCAGAAAAAAAATCTCAGAATGGGCTAGAGTATAATTTGAAGGCAACTTTTTTGAACATTATTAAGTATCTTTCAAACCATTTGATCTGTGCGTTTCAATTATGAAATTATAATCACTTGTGGTTCTTAAAAAACATGCTCGATGTAGTCCAAAACATGCTATTGTGATAACTAGGTTTGTGTATCATCTAAATACTGATATGAGCTTTTGGACTTTTAGCTAGGATGTCCCTGAAGACCCACCCTATGTGTAAATTTAAACAAAATAATCAAAATGAAGACAATTAAGGAGAACATGGCCGCAGTAATTTGTTTAGAGCCACTAGGCCCAATATCTTCTCTGTGGTCGGCTCACTATTACAACTGTACAATCAACCATTAAAATCACCTATAGTAGCTTAGATAACCTGTAGATCATATAGAAATAATATATTTTTTGCCTCAGAAATTTTCTATTACACAATGAACTTGTCAACATTATCCTTCCATTATGCCAAATATTTAAAATCAAAATCAGATCTAAAAGGAAACAAAACACATGACAAAATCCTCTGAAAAAACGCTGACATATCAATGATAAAGCTCAATTATCTCTCCAAATTTTGCACCGCAACTTGCTTGGCACACACAGAGGAAAGCCGAATTTCTCAAGTATAAATTCTAGACCAATGCAAAATTTCCACTTTTAAATAGGTCAAGAATCTGTATCTTTTCTACATACCTCAGACTATTGGATATCTAGGTCTTCCAGTCAGTTATATAAGAAGGCATATTCTGATTCAAAGTGGAGAAGCTGTTTACAAGAGTAGGTTCTCAACAGAGAACACCTACCCACCACATAGATAACTGTGAGGCAAGGCTTTTATTCTAAAATTAAAATTGAGAGTTCTCACAAATGCAAGCTGACCTTAAACCAAAGTACAACTTTAGTACAAATATTTACTAGGAATCTCTCCTCCATAATCATATAATCTTTTGGAAATAGTATTTTAGTCAAATTTTCTCCCTGACAATCAAAACTCAATCTGTATATCAATGACAATATATCTTTCCTCATGATATAACACAGAAATGTGAACTGAACTTCAACACGAGGTTGAGATAAACATAAATTCAAACTGTGCCTGGTTCCATATTCCCTCTGATATTTAGAGTTCATGGTTGACATGTAGTAGTCATTTTACCTATGCTACCTGGGCTTTCTTTTCCCCTGCTTCAGAACTATTAGTCTTATCTCCCTCTGTTCATAAGCCTTCTATTCCTATTTCACTGTCGCTTTTGAGGGAGAACAGATAAAGAGAAAATACATAAAGATGCATACCCCACATTGCACGTAAAACCTGCCAAATTCTCAACCAGAGTTTTCTTTTCATGACTATTTCCTCAGCTATATTCTCTTTTAAAAAACTGAATCATACACTGCTTAAATAGATTAGTTAACATGATAAAATGTGAGTGTCAAGTGAAAAAGAATGAGGTAGAAAGCTTAGAACACTCTCTCTTTAACCACATCCCCCTCTAGCTACTGTTCTGCTTGCTTACTGTTTTGGAACGCTTTTCTTAGTTTTCAACTCCATTTCTTCCTCTCCTCCTCTAATCTGGCCTCTGCATATCAATCCAGTGAAACTGCTCTCACTAATGAGGCTGATCTCCTCCATAATGATTAATTTAGTGGAGAATTTTTAGAACCCAGCAGGCAATTCTCTTGTATTTGAAAACTTCTATCTCACAATGTCATACCGTTCCATTTTGCCTATTATTTCTCTCTGTAGTTGTTACTTCTCTATCTCCTTCATTAGCTCTCCTCTAGCAAAATCTTTAATTCTGGAGGTTTTTTTTTTTCCCCTGATTTTTCTGAGACGTTTTAGAGGTCTCACATTTTACACTTGTCCTAGTTGATGTCATCTACTTTCATGGCTTCAGTTTTCATTTACATGCAGAAAGTTCTCCAATTAACTTCTCTTGCTCTGACACCTTTGCCAAGTTGCGTAACATACAATCAAATGTTCCACAGGTAACTCAAATTCAACATATTCAGAACTAAGCTTCCGATCTCCACCTCCTTCTGCACATCCTCTCCCATATCCTCTTCCTTTTTTAGAGCTACCTATTTCAGGAAGCAGCCGTTCATGTAACTGCAATCCATCAAAACTTGAGAGTTACTCTTACTGCACTAGAAATGTCACCTGCTAATCTCTTTCATTACCTCCCCCAAATCACCACAAATAAAACACATAATCCAGGTCAAAATACTGCACTTACAATATAAAAGCAGACTTAAAAACAGCCTGGCCCTTTTGCCTCCAACCAAACTACCACTGCCAAATCATCCCCACATAGAAATTCTGGAGTTGTCATTGCGATTCATTCTCTGGACTCCTCTTCAACTGTTTGTCTCATTCATCAAATTCTGTATACTCCACACCTTAAATATTTCTCAAATTTCTTCACATCTCTACCTTATTTCTAGCATCAGGTCAAAATCCTAATTATCGGGAGAACCTCATTAAGTGATTTAGTCTCTAATCAATTCTTTATGCTCTATTCAGATCAGGGCCTATTCCTTATTTTAAATCCTTCATTAGCTTCCTACTGTTCTTTTTTTTCTTTCTTTTTTTTTTTTTAAGGGCTGCACCTACGCCATATGAAGTTCCAGGGCTAGGGGTCAAATCAGAGCTGTAGCTGCCGGCCTACACCACAGCCACAGCAATGTGGGATCTGAGCTGCATCTGCGACCTACACCACAGCTCATGGCAATGCCAGTTCCTTAACCCACTGAGCGAGGCCAGGGATCAAACTCGAGTTCTCATAGATAATAGCCAGGTTCATTACCACTGAGCCATGACAGGAACTCCAGCTTCCTACTGTTATTAAAAGAAATATAAAACCTTTAGAAGTCCAAAATGTCTTTCTCAGTCTGGACTCTACCCATCTCTTGAAGCCAAAGCACACTCTAGCCATAATGGGATTCTTCTGGTCATTCTAATGTGATTATCTCGGAGTGTCTACACGTGCTGTTCACGATCCCCTTTACTTCCTTCTTGTTGACCTAACCTACCCATACTCGCCTTTCAGACTGTAGCTAAAATGTCATCCTGAGGAATGCCTCATTTGGCCCCTTACCAGACGAGATAAGACCTCACTCTTAAATGTTCCCCCTGAACCTTATTTCCTCTTTTGTAATATTCATGACACATATTTTTTCTTTTCATCATCTGTCTTTACTGTTAGATGAAGCAAAGCATAGTAGATATGATCACAGACACTGGAATCAGGCTGCCTGGATATGAATCACATTTCTAATATAGATGCAGTGTGTGACCTTAGACAAGTTTCTTAATTTCTCTTTACCTCAGCTTCTTCATCTGAAAAAGGGGATAATAACGGTACCTGCTATATAAGATTGTGTGAAGATTAAGTAAATTAACATTTAAAAATTGTTTAAAGTAATGTTTGACACAAAGAAAACGCAATGTTAAATGTCTATGTTGTTATTATGGTTAATCAAATCAGTTATTGTTGTTGCTGTGTTACTATTAATCGACTCTATGTTTTAAGCACATGGAGCATGGGCTTTATTCATTTCTGCATCCTGTGCTGGGCCCAATATTTGCCTAAAGGTAACAGGCATTTAAATATAAAGTGAATTAATGAAACAGGCATATAAATATGGCTCCACCACTTATTTAACTTGTCTTTACACATTCCTTGGAGTCCTGTTTCTTCATCAGTAAAATGAGGACCATATTAGTATTCACCTCATTGAATTACAATAAATAAAAATGTGTAAAATCCTTAACACAATGCCAGTCACATACTAAATGTCAGTAAATTTCAGTTATTTTTATTACAGATAATTCTGAGCTAGAAAACAATTTAACTAGATATATAGATATTGATTTGGCTAGCAGGAGAGTGAAATAAGTGAGCGTATGCAATAAAAACTATATAGTGGAGTTCCCATTGTGGCGCAGCAGAAACAAACCTGACTAGGAACCGTGAGGTTGTGGGTTCGACCCCTGGCCTCGCCCAGTGGGTTAAGGATCTGGCACTGCCGTGAGCTGTGGTATAGGTTACAGACACGGCTCCAATCTGGCATTGCTGTGGCTGTGGTGTAGGCCAGCGGCAACAGCTCTGATTAGACCCCCAGCCTGGGAACCTCCCTATGCTGCAGGTGTGGCCCTAAAAAGAAAAAAGAGAAAAAGAAACTATATAGTGTTTAACTTCCAAAAGATCAAATATATCACTAATTACAAGAATCTAAGACTTAGGTAGCTGGATAAAAGAGGACTAGCTACTTCATTCTAAGCAGTAAAGTAGATAACTAGTTCTAAGGAATATAAAAAATCTAGAATGAGGTCTGATTTCACTAGCTTTTTTCCCTAGAATTTAAAATACAGTATTTACAGATACATTCCAGTGTGATGGATACTGAACTTACATTTTGCTACTTCATTCTAAGCAGTGAAATAGATAACTAGTTCTAAGGAATATAAAAAATCTAGAATGAGGTCTGATTTCACTAGCTTTTTTCCCTAGAATTTAAAATACAGTATTTACAGATACATTCCAGTGTGATGGATACTGAACTTATAGAGCAAATTTCATAATTAGATATTTAATAAAAATTAGAGTTGTCAATGTATATTTAATTTCAATTTAAAATACTGCTTGATGTAATACTGTCAAATGATATTACCACAATAAAATTTCAACTTGGTGACAGTGTATAATTCTAAGGGAATATTTACGTAATGTATGGCAGGTCAAATTTCCCTATTCCCAATATACCCTAGTAGAATTAGTAAAATCTGTTTCACTGGTTTTTGACCACCCACAAGTCCCTTTCTGTAAGAAAACATTTTATTCATGTCAAAAGAAGTCTGCTTATATAAAATCATACATGATGAATAATCAGCATTTACATTTCTAAGGCCTACAAATCTGCATTTTTATTTCTCCAAATCTAGGATAGAAAACGAGTGTCTGACCGATGCATACCTGCCTACACGTCTACACTTCAAACGTACCAGAGCTATCAGCTTACACTTCATGATCGCTGTAAAGAATACAAAGCAACTTGCTGTGGTCATGGCCAAAATTTAAACTCAGGGAAAGTTATGTTCTTAAACCCTCTCAAAAGTTAAACATTAATATAACACGTTTCTATTGTTGTTACTGTTAATAAAAGAAGTGGGATTTCTGGTCTAAATATTTTTAACAGGAAAAATTTGTTAGTTTTAGTAGTAAGCAAGAGAAATACACGTCAGAAGAGGATTTAAGTCCCTTAAAGTACAGTAGTTACAACAGAGATATAAATAAAAGGAAAAACAAATATATTATTAAGCATATTCTTATTTCTCTATCACCTACTAATTTAAAAATATTTTGATAAAAGAATATAAAAACTATTGAGGCAGCAACGCAGCTCCATTATGATCTTAAAGTTTAGACTAAACATTTTAGACTAAATGTGCTTTTTTAAAAATCCAAGATAAAAACACCGACTGCAATCAATCAGTTCAATAATGTAAACATAATTATTGAAAAAAAATTTTTTTCAGTGAAAGAAGTCAATTACAGCTTAAAAAATTTTGTTAGTAACATTTTAATCCTGGTAATCCTTCAAAACAAAGAAGGAAATCTATGACCTTCTATGGGAAATTAAATTATGCAACATTTAAAAGCACCTGGACACCTGGAAGATGAATACTGCCAGGTAAGTGTAAAACTGAATTATCAATTAAAAATACATTAATGTCTCTTTAAAAGTATGAAAGAGAAATTTAAAGTATGCTTAAAATAATCATTAGACATACATTCAGAAAAGAACTCATCAGATGTACTATTTTTCCATTCTACAGGGTACAATGAAGAGTAAGGGTCTTGACAAAGATTACAACTTGAAACACAGCATATCTGGTGATATCAATTATCCCCTATGACTTTAACCTCTTCTACAAAGAGTCTTATTCTGTAAACATGCTCAGTTTGAAATTACAACAGCCCCTCAGACATTGCCTTTCTTCTCTTTTCATTCTTAACTGAGCTTCTTGAAAGAGTGATCTACATATCAATGTCTCCACTTTTATTTTTTCACTCTTCCTCCTCAAACCACTGTTATCTGGCCTCTGCCTACATATATCACATAACTGCAGTGCCAAGGCAATCAGTAACTCACATGCTGCCAAGTTAAAAAACATTTCTCTGTCCTTTGCACATTCGACGTCACCGCTTCACAATGCGCTACTGACCAGTTCCTCCCTGAACTTTCCCCTGGTTTTGGATATGGCACTCTTTCTGCCTTGCCTATTTCTCTGGTCATTCCTTTTCTGAATCCTTAGCCAGATCCTTCTGTCTGCTTGCTTCTCATGCAGACTTTCCTCCTTTCTCTTTATCCTCTTTTCCTAAACAACCTTACCCACTCTCATGGTTTCAACTGTTATCTATAAATTGATGATTCCTCATTTTTATCTCCACCTCAGACTTCCCTGGTGACAGCAATCCATCCGTCTATGCTATTTCTCCATTTGGTTGTCCATAGGTACTTCAATGCTAACATATCAAGAAAATCTCCTATATCTTTTTCCCCTTATTGCCTGCTGTTGCTGCTGAAATCCTTAGCTTTGTTCATAGTATTTCTATCTATCATCCTATCAAGACACCTGGATATCCTTCTTTCATTTCTAAAAACTATTCAAAGTCCTATCCATTCTATGTTTGAAATATTTTTAAAAAATCTGTCCGTTCTTCTCATTTCCCACTGCTACCACCTTAGACCGGATCCCTCATAATCTCTCCCTTGGCCTATAGTAATAGTCTGGGATGTGGTGTTGCTGTTTTTAATTTTACTCTCTCCCAATCAACCATCTATAGCACTGCCAAAACAATCTAAGACATAAATCTGGTCAGGTTTCCCCCAAGCTGTAATAATTTCTATAGCATCCCACTACTTAAAGAATTAATTTACTCACTCATTCAACAAATATTTACTGTCTGATGAAAAAAGATATGGTGTTAGGCATTGAATATATTATAATGAAGAAAAACATTTACACAATACAGACAAAGATTGGCATTAATCAAATAAACGTATGATTACAAATTCTGACAAATGCAATGAAGGAAAATAGTTGGCAAAGAGAAAAAGAAAACTACTTCAGATTAGAATGTCGTATTAATTTTGGCAAAGTAACATCTAAGTAAGATTTAATGAGTAGAAGCTGTTGAAGGGAAAAGCATTTTTGGTGGAGGGAATAGCATAGACAAGAGATCTGAGAGGGAAACGAGCTTAGAGCATTAGGAGAATTGCAAGGCTTAACTGGCAAGAGCTTAGTGAGTAAGGCAAGGAGCTGGGTCATGTAGGCTCTACAAGCCAAGGTACGGATTGAGATTTTTTTTTTTTTGTATTTTTGTCATTTTTTAGGGCCGTACCCGCAGCATGTGGAGGTTCCCAGGCTAGGGGTCTAATAGGAGCTATAGCTGCTGGCCTACGCCAGAGCCACAGCAACGCAGGATCCGAGCCGCGTCTGTGACCTATGCCACAGCTCACGGCAATGCCGGATCCTTAACCCACTGAGCGAGGCCAGGGATCGAACCTGCAACCTCATGGTTCCTAGTCGGATTCATTTCCACTGAGCCACGACGGGAACTCCTGGATTGAGATTGTTTTAAGAGCAAAAGGGACAATTTAAAAGTTTTAGGCAGATGAATGACATGATTAGGTTTATACTTTAAAGGGTTCATTCTGGCTGCTGGTAGAGAATAGACTCTAGCCTGGGTGGATGTGAGGAGACCAGTCAAGAGGTTATTGCATTAGTCCAGGAGAGAAAGACAGTAATGGGAAGTTTCTGTTTACTTTTATAGTAGAGGTTATCTTTAGGTAATATAAGCTTACAATGCAGAAAACCCCAGTATTTTAAAAGAAGTAATCCTGCTGAACAAAGACATGTTTAAAAGCTTGGGATTTAAATTCATTCAGAAATATCGTCATTAGAACGTTTCTACTCAGAGAACTTATTACAAAGTTACACTGATTATTATCATGTGCTATTCAATATCAGACCTTTTATATGACATCTCTACTTATATGACTAAAAGGCATATCATACTTTACATGGCCAGAAATATAAAGAATCTTTTGATTTCTGCCTCTGAACTAGTTTGCCCTTGTAAATGGCATCATCCCATTATCCAGTGCATAATGCCAAACATCTGGGAGTTATCCTTTATTCATTTCTTTCTGTCATAGCCCGTATCATATGTACATGAATTACCAGCTTAAAATATAATATTCAATATAATTTTGTGAAAATTATTCTATAAGATTAAATAAAATATGACTCTGCCTACAAACTCTCTGGTAGTATTTACATTCATACGGCCTTACCAAAAAAAGGATCATTTGGTTACAGAGCAATTTTAAACAGTAGTATAATATAATATGGTGCTATAATAGTGTTTTACACCTTAAAGTAATTATTCTTCACTGTTAATACGTCTACAATGAATGTATAAAGATAAAATATCAAATTCATATACCAATTCATTCATTCACTCTCAAGAACAGAAAGACCTATAGCAAAAACTTGTCATTTCAGTTCTATAAAGAATAATTTAAGATTAGATTTCTAATTTGATTCAAAATCAGTTTCTGAAAATTCTCCAAAAGGATAAATTAAGATCTATTTCACACTAAATAGGTACTTCAGCAGTATTTCACTTCCTTAATACTGCTGACTAATGAATCATCCTACACACGTAAACTTCCAGGCAACTAAAGCTTATGGCTATAGTGCTGAGTTATTCTCTTTAAATTTTTTGAAAAAATATTTATAAAATCTATCTCATCAGACTCTGCTCAAAGCTTCAAAGCTGACTCTATACCTCTTCTACCTCAAAAGTACAAGTGGACTTTCCTTTTTATTTTCCTCTCTTTTTTCCTTTTTTTTTTGGCCGCACCACGGCATGTGGAAGTTCCCAGGCCAGGGATAAAACCTGAGCCACAACAGTGACCCAAAGCCACTGCGGTGACAGTGCCAGATCCTTAACCCACTGGGCCACAAGAGCACTCCCAATTTTCCGTTTTGATTGAGGTCAATGGAGTTTATCTCTGCATTCATAATTGTATTCTGTGAAGTTAAAACTGTCAGTTTAACTATCAGATAAGTGAGACATCAAACCAAGTATCATTACTACAGCAATGTCATAATACTGAATATTTCCATATTCAAATAACTTATTCTAAATTAGCCACTACGTAATGTGCTAACCTCACATCCACAGTTTCTACACAGTTTTATGGTAACTAGAATCTTTTAAACGGATTGGTTTTTATATCCATTATAATACTGTTATACGAAGAGATTTCAAAGTTGGCATAAAGGCCAAAAGCAGAAATCAGCTTACGCTGAAAATAATTTGCATAGGCCAAGGAGGCCCTATTTGCGTAATACCATCTAAGATAATTTAGCCCACAAAATACTGACTATTAGACCATAATAAAATGAAACGCTATGAAAAAGTGAGAGAGAGCTTGGTTTATGCATGGCAATAAAACTATGGATGGATGGGCATAGCGCATCTCCTGTTGCACGCACCCTGTTGCTCGTCAAGTGACATGGATCCGAGCTGTTTGTTAACCACAGAAGAAGGAGAATCTGAAACAAAAATGAGATTTCAACTTAAAAGTAAGCAGCAGAAAACTGCACAGCAATGTCATGATCATCTCTAAGCTTAAGAAACAAATGTATAAGGGTGGGGAACAGAAGTTAGGTACTGTGGTGTGTTTCCCAAGCAGTGAGTAAGCAGGGCCATGTGCTTAAGTTATGTTATTCCAGGCAAGCATTTAGCAACTTTGAGAATGAGTTCAGAAAATATTCTCTACTTCCATGCATATAACTTTCATCAAATTCTTTTAGCACAAGCACAAAGTGCAAGGTAGATAAAAGAGGAACAGGGTATCTTCTTCACTAAAAAGACGATTCCTTGTCCTTCTCAAACCCCTTCTCCAGCTCCTTAAGATGGCTTTCATTTTGGATTGGAAGAGTCAAGGCATGAAATGAGATGCTCACTACATTTTGCTAGAAGCTATCTTGAGCTAAAAAAAATGAGCTCCAGTGAAGATGTTAGACAAAGAAAATGATTTATAAGAGAAATATTCAATGAAGTAATTACCATTACAGAAAAACAGATAATGTTTAAAACTCAATGGTATGTGGTGCACACTAAAACTGTACTATGAAGGCTTAGGTTTCTTTAGGTGCCTGGGGAGAAAAAGGAAAAGACAGGCAAGGAGAAGGCTGATGGCCTGGGCTTCATGCCTTCCACCTTGGCTTCAAATAGAACATTTTATTTTTATCCTTTTGATATACTGAGTTTCTATGTAAAAGACTCGGTTTTATAAACAAATGGGTTCTACTGTTTGATAAACACTGCTATAAAGGAAGGCAGCATGATAAAATGGAAAAAGCATAGGTCTAGAGTTGCAAAGTGCTGATTCTAACCCTGGTTTTGACAACAATTAGCTATATGTCACAGGATAAGTCGCAATATTTTTAAGCCTAAGCTTCTCCTTCCTTCCTGATCATCCTACGGGCCTGGTAATTAAGGAGGGCACTGGAGAACAGAAGAAGGTGGCTACCATTCCTGGCTTGGGTTCCAATGTCTTAATGGAGCTACAGGAAAAGGGAAAATGTGCATAGCAAGCATAGCTCTCCACTAAATACAAGAATAATTCCTGGTTTCTAATATTCTATGCTCTGATTCTTAGCAATTGTTGTTAATAAGACAAAAACTCTGGACTTCTGGCTGGTCGGTTTCTATTCGTGATGTCACATTATTCCCCCAAAGGTAAATATTTTGAGTTGAGTATCCTTAATTCGACAGTTAAGAGTTTTTCTAAGACAGCCCTGATTCTTAAGCAATTTTATACCGTTTTATTGCTTCAATTTGTACATTTAAAAGTCTCAACCTGCTACCGTTTATCAATTTTAATTCAGGTACCTTCTGAGATAACCAGTTTGCTCAAAGATTTTTGCATTACTAGATTCTGATAAGGCATGATCATTACATAAGTAGCTTTTACTTATCTTTACTTATCACCTCTTCATCAGAACATTCAGCTCAACAAGTTTGTACTACACAAAAAAGAAAGTAGGAATGGTAGTATTTTAATCAGTTCCCTAATCTGGTCATGCTTTACGTTATCTTACAAGGCTTCTCAAATACCCATTTCAGAGCTTGATACAACGTTCCTATGTTCCTATCTATGTTCTTCAAGAAGAATAGATAAATCGGTCTTTAGAGAAAAACAAAATTATATTCTTTAAAGTAAGAAAAACAATAAAAATGTGAGTCACAGTGAAATAAATATTGGAAAATACTCCTAGAAAGTCTCTTACAAAGTGTTTTTCATCCCTTTGGATTTGTTATACATTTCATTGTACTCTCATTAAGAACTCTCAGAAAGCTATCACCTCTCCAAGTGATCTTTTTTCAAATATTTAATTTTTTCAAGAATATTGTATAATGTACAAATCTTATCAAACAAAGTACACCTTATATAGTTTTTAAATAAAATTTGGGAAAGAGTAAGTCTCTTAAAAATCACATTAATAAAGAATCTAGAATGGTGTCATCTACACAAAATTCTGTATTATCAAACTCTTGAAGTATTTAAAATATCAACAAAGTTTAGGTCAATAATAAACAGAAAGATTAACTAAAAGTATTTTTCCCTTTCAGTTTTACAGTCTGTCATATATGTTGTGTATATCCAGGGATTATTTGTCATTCTTCCTATACTGAAGACCAATCTATAAGAACAAATCCTTCTCGATCATTGCTTCCATTCTATTTCAAATCTCTGGTGCCATGCAACTGTCTTTGGAAGAATTATTTCCCTTCTATCTGAAGTAAAAGGTCTTTATATCATTAGATAGTCACCAGAATATCTATAATTTCAAACTTACAGAAATATTTCCAAACGTTAACACAATAGTGAACAGAATATCTAATATTAAAAAAAAAGTAATGGCTCAGTACTTATTGCTTCAGTTGTTTGCAAACTCTACTCCACCTCTTTGTACAATATCTTCTAGAAAGCACTATCACAAAATAAAAGTCTGACCACATGGTCCAATGGCAATTTATCACAAATATAATATGGTTAATCAGTTTATTGGAAGTGTTAAAAATTTTTACTATTTTTAAAGCAGGCATAATCTTTAAGCAAAAGCTCATTCAGTACTAAGCTCAAGGTGCCTCTTGGCTAATTACTGTGTATTTCCAAAAACTCTGTGTTTTCGTTTGAGAAAATTCTTTAGCCCCTTGACATCCAAACTTTTTCAACTGTCTCTTTAGCCAGACTCCCTGGGTTCAAATCTGGATTTTCCACTCAGTAATATCATAACCCCAGGCAAGTTATTTAACGTCTCTAAGTCTCAGTTTCTCCATCCACAGAATGGGAATAATTATACTATCTACCACACACTGTTCTTGGGAAGATTTAGTGAGATAATCTATGTAAACTACTTAGGTATCACATAGGAAGAAAGGATCAAGCAAGTAATGTTGTTATTACTTGCTTGTTTTTCAGAAACATGGTACTAAATGAAAAATAATGACAGGAAGCTGTTCCAAAAAACATGGAGTATATCCCCATGTTTAAAGTCCTAAGAGACTCATCACTGCTTTGCTTAGGACCCTATCATTCAAAGCAGTCAAGAAGTATCTATAGAATTAGGCCAATATCACATCTGACTTATTAACTGCTTATGTTATAAGCACTAAGACCATGGGTCAGTCGCATCTATTTTATAAGTGCTATATGTGACACATCCTGGATACCGTGGGGAACGGGATGCTGTAACAGCCTGCTCGCACAGGATCGGGTAAGTGCTGATTTTTTCCAATATGGCTCAGTTTTGAAAAGCCCTTTTTCAAAAAATATTCACAATGTTTTATACCCTTTGGGGGTATAAAAATTACTTTTTTTTCTTTTCCAATTGGCAAAACCGTGCCATAAAGTGAAAAAACAGTTCCTACCTGACACCCTCTCTAGGCTGGCTCCCTGCTCCAGTGGGGCTCTGTGGTGGTTGGGCCAGTACCAGCAGACTCCACAGGGTGTTGTCACTCTGAGCAGGAGCCAGCAACCCATGACTTCAGGGGACCTGAAATGGAAAAAAAGAGTTGGGTTTAAAATCAGCCATATGTTGAATGCCTTTGCCACAGCTGTTTACGGCATTCATATGATAAACATACATACAGCTCATTCAGAACCCACAGTGCATGGCCTTAATAATATGAGGACATTTTAAGGTAGTAAGTTAAAGTTACTCTAATTAAGATGGTTCATTATTATGTGTACTACTTTATGTAGAAGTGTAGAAGTATAAAAACTTTATACAGTATTCTCTGCCTTATGCCATCTCTATAAATTCTGGCAGGCCACACAATCTAAATAAATCAGTAATTGGGAGAGACAATTTCTGAGGCATAAAGCCAGGGATAAGCACTCAGCCAGTCTAACACCTAGGCAGCAATCTGATGAAAGCAAATTCATCTGTGATTTTTTTTTTGAGGCTAGAAATAAGTTATGATTTCCTAAAATCCTAGAAAAAATGCGCTTTTTAATTAAAGTGAAAATATTTTAAAGTAATATGTAGTGTCCTTGAAAAATAAAAATTTTTAAAATTAGCTATGAATAATTATCATTTATAGGTGTCAAAATTCTTTTAGACCAGTGGTTTTCAAAATGTGCTTCAGGGAGCAGAGGTGGCAAGAGGGGCAAGCAGTTGGGTTGTCATTTCTTAATTCTATATTAAATCACAACAGTGTCACTTTTACATATTTTATATTAGCACTTATGAAATTCTGATTTCACAGCTGAATAAATGGGGTGGGGGGGAACCACTGTTTAAATATATCGTAACATCTATCTTAATATAGCTCATTTTAAACAGCATTTGGTGCCTTGGAATAATGTTTCAGTTCTCAATTGCCAAGAAATACTGGAATCAGGCCTCTTCCCATTTGAAACCCTCAAATGTAGATTATTTCTACAAACTGACTTCATGATTTGATCCTATTTTCTTACAGAAATGAGGTATTGTAGAAGCATCTTACACTTAAGCCTTTCACAGATTTTCATGAGTCTATATTTTGAAAAGAGAAAAAAAATATCTACCGGGCAATGTAATCATTCAGAAATTCTACACTTGTTAACATTTCTTGGTTTCCAAATCACATTAATGTCTCCTTTAAATATCATATACCTAAAACGCTTAAATAGGCAAGAAGATGATAGAAATACCATTTACTGAAGGTATCATCACTTGCTGATACTGTAAAGATATAAAGATATAATGGGAAAATGTGTTATGAAAATTGTATGTTCTTATATTGTTAAAAAGTTATAATCCAGAATGTTAACTTTGGTGCTATCTACACTGACGATTTTATTAGTAACATCTAAACATGAGCAAATGGATCAATCACTGTCCATAATATATATAAATAAAATTGTCTTTATATATCACGAAATAGAACAAAATGTTTTGCTGATTTGATAATTTATTTGAATAATCAAATAAAAGCTAGCTCCCTGTTGAGTTTCATAAATTTAATCACTATTCTGTATTTTTATAATTTGAATGTTCTGAAATGAAGAATTTTGCTTTAGATCAACTCATCTTTCCTTGTCCATTCACTAAATGGACAAAATACGTAGACTTTATTAGCTGTCCTTTGTAAATGAACAAAACATTATTTAACTTTTGTTAAAGTTTTAAATTACCTGGTAGTGCTTCTGACATGTGATGACAGAATAAGATAAAAATATCACCAACAAATGAACCCAGGGCCTGTTACATATTGGACTTTCTAGGTGCTCTTATGAAGGCTATGATAAAAGCATATGGTATAAATGAAGTACTTCACCTTGTAGGTGAAGGAAGCAGCATAACACTGAGTGACAATACTAAGGGCCACAATATGTTGTTTAATAACAAAACTAAAATAACATGTTTTTCAACTTCAAAACTGACAAGTATCTAACTCAACTGTGGCTTTTTAAAGATTACCACAAATAGACTGATCACCAAGCTAGACACTATTTAATAAGAATGATGCTCATAGTCGGGAAAACAGTATTTTATTTTACAGAGACCATATAACCACCCTAAAGCTTTCTGATTCTAAAAAGAACTTGCTTCAATTCAAACTGATGAGCTAGACATAAAGACTGAGTGTCAACAGTTTCTTAACGTCCACAATGTACATTTCTCTACTGATAATGTAAACAGTTTTGTTTTATATTCAAATTCACTTTAATACTTGGTTTGTTATCTGCTAAATTTCAGTATTTTAAAAATATTTATACCTGTAGGGACATTTTATCTTCCCTCTTATTGTTTTATATGTTGTATATTTTTACTTTTAAAACCCTTGAGCTACAGCTGGATACACAGCACAAAATCATAGTAAAATGTCTCATTATTAAATGCCACACTGTAATCTAATCAAACTCTCATGTCAGTTTTAAGTATCAGAAAAGATTTCTTTACATTAAGAAAAGTCAGAGACAACTTTGCTTAACTGATATTCCATTTACTAAATTAAAAATCAGATCCACAATTTGTTCCAAATATCACACCTATAATGCAGTTAATTAAATCCATTTTATTTCACCATGGTATTATATAATGCGCTTTTATTATCAAAGCACTTACTGGAGGCTGTCAGTTTTACTAATATACAAATTAGTTCCAAGTAATTTAATTAGAGTTCACAAAGTAATTAATTCCTAACTCGTTAGGGTGGCAAAACTGAATATATCAAAGTAGTATAATCTTATTAGTATGAAAACCCAGAGACAATCTAATTCCTAAATAAAGGTTTATAGCACCTTCTATAATACCTATAGTACAGGGCATACAGTATCTTTCCCCATCTTGTAAGCATTAAGTTGACAGATTATTTTATGCTATATTTTTCACAAATTCTTTGAACAAATGTTTACTGAGCATCACGAGCTTTTTGGCCATTAAAAATACTGGGCCACTAAAATACTCAATGCAAAAAAGAGTGGCACAGATTATCACTGTCTTTTCAGAGTTTTATAGCATAAAAATGGAATGTAAGACTAGAGTATTTCTGCTACCCTATATTCAGAAAGGTGATGATGTGTAGGAGGAATAAATAATTATTAAAATTTCTCAAATAATCAAAGAAAGGAATGATTGAGTTAGCATGCTAGTACAGCCAAACAACATTAGAATTCTAAAATCTGGCATTGCTAGGTTTATATGGGAATAGAAACGGTGGCTAACTTTCAAAGCATAAAAAAAAAAAAAAAAAAGAGCTGGGAGTCATAAGCATGGATATCATTTCAGCATACAGGAAATTTCAACAGAAATGTCAATGCAGGCTCTAAATTCACCAGATTATTAGATAGTAGCTCATTAGCTATAAAAGTAATAAATATTTGCCCTTCCCTAAAATTACAAATAAAATAATGAATTGTTTTCTATTCATCTCTCTAGCAAGTGCTGCCACCAATCTGTCCTTCTAGCCATGTGATGATAAATTTTACCATACGCAAGAAAGGGAGGGAAAAGCTGCAAGCACATCAGCTCTCTTTGGAAGGGAAAAAGGGAAGCATTTTATGACACAGCAGCAATGCTAAAACCAACTCTAACAGCTGCTTAAGGACACTTGACATTAATAACCTGAAGCCTGAGGGTCCTGTGAAGAGCCCTCACGAGAAGACTGATCAGAAGTGGAAGACTGCTGCTGGGCACGTGCAGCGAGCTCCTGCTGCCTCTGCTGCTGGGTATGTGCAGCGAGCTCCTGCTGCCTCTGCTGCTCAGCCTTCTTAAGCCTCAGCTGTTGCAGGCGCTTACGGAGCAACGCTATCTCGGGCCCTCTTAGAAATTCTGACACAGATAGGAAAAGAAAGGTGAACAGATAGCAATAAAATAGAAAATAGTAAGAATCTGGTTACACATTAAAGAGAGAAAGGTATATATAAATAAAATACATGTTGCACAGAGGAATACTAAAAACAAATTACTCACAAAAAAATTACTGGTCATTAAATTACGATAAATGATACACATACACCAAAATGTTTCTGTTTAACTATGAGTTAGACACATAGAGTTCTCTAAGAATATTTAAATAACTAAAAAGAATGAAAATAAAATCTTTCATACACAAAACACTTATAAGTGAACATTCCTTTCCTAATTTCTTTTTATAATACCAAGAAAAACTGAAAAATACCAGGTATCCAATCTAATCTATATACAAAAACTCCTTTACTAATTTCAATCGAATAATTAAAATTATGAAAAAATTATGCATTTGGAAACAAGTCTCGGAATTTATTAAGAAGGCCCCTTTAAAAAGTAAAAGATATATTTTTCAGCTAAAATTTTTTTATGTTAAAATTATCACTTTTTCTAAGCTGAAAAATATTTACATAATCTTTAATATTTTCTTAAACTTTATCTGAAGCAGTGGTCATAGATAGACTATAACATAAAATTCTGCAGAGATTACTGAGTGCCTGCTATGTATGAGGCATTGTTTTAGCCTTTGGGGATAAATAAAATTAAAAAAAAAAAGTTTCTACTTATTTGGAGTTCATGTTCTGAGAGGAAAAGAGACATCAGTGAACTTACACACATATATGTAATACACATGGATGTATGTGTAGTGTTAAGGGGGACAATTGGTATGAAGTAAATTGGGCAAGGAAAGGTAGGGGTGGTGGAGTAATGGGAATGTGGTGGTTGTTTTATGTATGGTCAACATGGAAGGCTTCTCATGAAATGATGTCTTTGAACAAAACCCTCAAGGATATGAAGGAGTAAACCACATGGATACCTAGAGGAGGAGTGTTCCAAGGGGAGGAAAGAGCACGTACAAATGCTCAGAGGGGGAAGTGTATTTATCTGGATGTGGGAGATGTACTACCAGGTAAAAGCAGAAGAACTTGCTGATAGTTCAGATGTAAAGTGATCCCAAAGTTTTTGGTGTAGATAATAGGAAAAATGGAGTTGCCATTTATTGCAACAGGGAAGAATGGAGAAGCGACAAGTAGCAGTAGAGGGAAGAAAAGAACTTACAGATATCCAACTGGAGAAACTGAGTGGGGACTGACTTTAACAGTCTAAAATGCACCAATAAATCTGGATGCCACTCATGATGTTACTTTCAGCCACTTTGAGAGTAAGTCTTAGAACTGAACTCTGGTACATTTCTGTGTTTAAGAGAAGGAAGAACAGGAAGAGTAAGGAGAAGCCGGTGAGGAGGCTGGAAAATTGAGTGAGCCGAGTTCTATAGGCTCAGTGATGAAAGTGTGTCAAGGAGGATAAAGAAGCAGTTGTGTCCAATGCTCTGATAAAGTGAAAGATACTGAAACCTAACCACCCACAAGACCTTGACAAGAGCCATTTCAGTGAAATCACAGGAGCCAAAACCTTACAAGAGAAAGGTGAGGCAATTAGGTAGAGGGACAAAGCATATGTACTTTTTTTTTTTTTTTGTCTTTTTAGGGTCACACTGATAGCATACGGAAGTTTCCAGGCTAGAGGTCCAATCAGAGCTGTAGCTGCCAGCCTACACCACAGGCACAGCAATGCAGGATCCAAGCCACATCTGTGACTTATACCACAGTTCATGGCAATGCCAGAGCTTTTAACCCACTGAGTGAAGCCAGGGATCAAACCCGTGTCCTCATGGACACTAGTTGGGTTCGTTGCCGCTGAGCCATAATGGGAACTCCAAAGTATATATCCTTTTTCTAGCAGCGTTGCTGCTAATGGGGAACAGAGAAATAGGATGATTGTTAGTGGAAAAATATAGAGTCAAGGGAGGTTTGTTTCAGTTTGGGGGATAACAGACACATTTGTATGACGATGGACAATGTTTAATTAGGAAGACAAAGAAAGATGATGAAATGGGCAAATGCAGGAACTATGTGCTTGAGTAGATCAAAGATGAGCTGCAGTAGATAAGGGGAGGAACTGGTTTCTGCTTTTCTGTTTTTTTGGGGTCTTCTGTCCTTTTTATGGCCACACCCGCGGCATATGGAGGTTCCCAGGCTAGGGGTCTAACAGGGGCTGTAGCTGCCGGCCTTCACCACAGCCACAGCAACGCCAGATCCGAGCCGTGTCTGCAATCTACACCACAGCTCACGGCAACGTGGGATCATTAACCCGCTGAGCAAGGCCAGGGATCAAACCCGCAACTTCATGGTTCCTAGTCGGATTCATTAACTGCTGCACCATGACGGGAACTCCAGGAACTGGTTTTAGATACGTGCATAATCCAAAGGGAGGCAGAAGATAAGGGCAGAGACTCAACAGTTGTAGATTTGATGGAGGGAACACATGGAATTTCTCTCAGTGACACTGACAGCAAATTAGACAAACTTTCAAATAATTTTCAGCTTTTTTTATACAGATTATAAAAGTGAAAAATTGGTTTACTGTTTCAGAATCAATCATGCCAGAGATAAGCATGTCCTCTATCTATAAAGAATTTTATTTGACTGGCAATTAAGATTTCACAAAGCAAGTATCATCATAGTCCTTCATAGCTAGTTGCTCTAGAAAATTCTCCAGTACCAAGTAGGACAGTATTCATGGGTAAGTAAATTGTGATGCTCAATAGTGTAGTGCCTTCTTTTTAGGTCTATACATATACCATAATCATTGTCAGCATAGTAGTAACACTTTTAGCAATATAAAATAAAGCACTGTTATGCAGCCATAAAGTTTGTCACTTTATAATTCAAAAGAAATTACCATAAAGAGAGCGATTACAGGGATGTCAAGTTTTGCTAAGAATATTGAAAAAAAAATCACAAAAAAATTCACTCAACTTCATTGTTGTATCAAATCCAAATGTTTTATAGGGATATTCGTCCCCATCCTAGACCCACTAGGTGATTAGCAAATTAACAGCAGGCTTTAAGTACAAGCAGTGATTCTCTGTAACTTGGAAAATTAAGATTTAGTTATGATAATGTCATGAACCGTTCATTCAATGCTTCCAGTGCTTTTCAAAGATGAATTTTTGTTTGCTTACTTGTAAGGCTGGTCGTATGTAGCTCCCTGACCCCAGTTTTTAAAAAAATAAGGTTAGGAAAAGAAGTTATCACACAGCTAATCACGAAAGGCAAATACTGAATTAAAAATTCCCAGGAGACACACCAGACTAAACAGGTAATTATGCTGGCAGTATGAAATATTCAAGGCATGTAAGATACATACACATTACATCCTTTTAAAAATGTATAAACAAAAACATACTGAATATGAATAAATGCTTGGAGAATTAGTTTTTTGATAACATTAGCCAAAATTGAAAGTGAATACAATGAATACTTTTGGGCTGAATTTTAAAAACAATAACAAAAAAATTACCAACAATGAGTCAGGAGTTGTTAACAGGAAATCTGTACTTTCATCTCCTGAAACTACTAACCCGATTCTTCTTGTTTTCCTCTGAAAGACTCCAGGCTAGTCTCCACAATGGCAATTCCCACTAATATAAAAGAACAATAAACTACAGCTGATCTGACAAAGGTCCACTCGGTTCTCACTTCAAGTCCTACCTCTCTTCTAATACACAGGATCCTCTGTCCTGGACTCTGGATTATTTTTCTATTTAATTTATTGGTACTCTACCCTGCTTGCTATCAACTGTCCTCCACTCCGAACTTGCTTCTTTGTGCAAGTGATTCTCATGTATTTTTTCTCCTGGAACCAGTGACTCTTTTACTGATTCCAAGTTCTCTGATCTCTTCTTTAGTTTCTCCAAAGTGGTCATTAGCCTAATATTTTCACTTACTTCTAATCTATAAATTGCCTATACTTTATCCGACTAGACTCTGATCCTCTTTAAGGACTCTAAACTAAACATATGGGCTTTGAAAGGTTAGTTTTTCTATGCTATACAACAGAGTTCTTACTTTCCCAGGAATTTTTCTACAGAGCTCAATTTAGCTATAAAGATTCTTTTCTTTTTTTTTTTTTTTTTTTTTTTTTTTTTTTTTTTTTTTGCCTTTTGTCATTTTATGGCCGCACCTGCGGCATGTGGAGGTTCCCAGGCTAGGGGTCTAATCGGAGCTATGGCCAGCGGCCTGCGCCGCAGCCACAGCAACGCAGGATCTGAGCCGCGTCTGCAACCTACACCACAGCTCACTGCAACGCCAGATCGTTAACCCACTGAGCAAGGGCAGGGATCGAACCCGCAACCTCATGGTTCCTAGTCGGATTCATTAACCACTGCGCCACGACGGGAACTCCTAGCTATCAAGATTCTGATAGACCTAAATAAATGTGTAAATCTGAGCAGACACAATAATTTGTATATAAGCAGGAATCCACACATAAGCTATATTATATACTATCTTAAAAAAACCCAATTTCATGGTCTGAGTGGCCCATTAATTAGACCACAGGGATCCCTCAGGTGACTTACTTCTCAAGGCCAGTCCCCCAAAATTGAATTTTTTATGTACTGATATCCCCATTCAATCCAAAGAAACTACCTTCTCTAATCAAATCCTTTTACGTAGATTAAAATAAGACTAATGGAGCCAATTAAACTATAACATGATGGAATGACTGCTTCATTTAACCCACTCATTGTAAGAAGCTCCTTACCATGGGAAAAAAATTACAAAAAACACAGAAAATGAAGACGTTTTCAGACTTAGTTTCAGAAACAACTAACAGGCATTAGTGAGAAAGAAAATAATATTTTATAGTTACTATGAAATACTATAAATCTGGTTTCAAATGGACTATGTGAATCAAAATTCAAGAATACAAAGGGTGGAGTGAAAATTTTAAAAAAAAGATCAACTGACTTCAGAATCTACTTGAGTATATTTACCTTCCTAATTCAGCTACAAAACCCAAAGACAACTCTGCAGCACCTCTAGACACACTATTCTTCAGATATGCATTTATAGTATCTGCCTCCCTGTAGCTCCATTTTCTCCTACCTCTATTTCTGTCTGTCCTGATTTCATCGTTTATAAAAATGATTTTTTAAAGTATTTTTGTAAATTATCATGAAATATTTCTGAAATGAAGTAAGGAAAAATATCTACTCGGTCTTGTGTGGTCTAGATAGCCAAAGGCAAATAATGGATCCAAAGCCGATAAATGACTGGATACCATTCACAGCATCTCCCCTAGATATCACCAAATTGGGAGAGACTATTGGAAACATCCAGAACAAATGAAACAGAACTAAAACTATAAAAACTATAATATAGCTTTTACTAGCCTAAACATAACAATCTTAACAGCATCTTTGAAGAGTGACTATTGCTGGGAGGAAAAAGAGGCTTACATAGAACAGGATAGAAAATGTCTGTCTTTATGAGAGCATAGGAGAAAATAAGTCATAAACAAATAACAAACAAATAAAATACTTACAAATTCTAATAAGTGCTTTTCAGAAAATACAGGGCTATATAAAAAGAGAATAAAATTTTAAAGCAGGTAGGAGAAGAAGACGAATCCAGCTAAGGTCATTATAAAAGACCTCCCTTGGGTGACATTTGCGCTGAGAACCATGAAAAGAAAAAAGCCAGGGGAAGAGCTTCTCTGGTACAGAGATCAGTAAGTACAAAGGTTCAGACTCAAAAAGAATGCGATAGGAGAAAACTTGCCACCTTCAAGGAACTGAAGGAAAGCCAGTACAGCTGGAGCATAATGATGATTAAGAACTGAGAAAGTGGTATGAAATGAGGCTAGAGAGGCAAGGGCCCAGACATGTTAGGTTCTTTTAGGTCCACAGCAAGAAGTTTGAGTTTTTTCCTTTTGTATTTCCATTTCTAACTGCAAAGTTACATAATTTGATTTAACAGTTTAAAATACTCATCCTGGCTACTGCATGGAGAGTAAATTATAAGGGAGCAAGAGTAAATGAAGGGAGATCAACAGGTGGACAACAATGATGTGAGATGGAAAGAAGTAGAACATACTTTAGATACAGAACCGGCAGGACTTGCTGAAGGATTAGGTGTGGAAAGCAAGGAATCAGTAACTCACTGGCTGCTAAAACAAGCAAATGGGAAGTAATTACAATTTACCAAGATACGAAATGACCAAGATGAAAGCGAACAGTGAGATGGGAAGGGTAGGATAAATTAAGTTTTCGTTTGGACACATTAAACTTAAGATGCTCAAAGATAAGCAAAAAGAAATGTCAAATAAGCAGTTGGACAAAGGAGTCTGTAACTCAAGGTAGTGATCAGACTGTCAATATATATTTGGGAGTCAACTTAGAGGAGCTAGTAAATGCTATGGGAATTTATGTGATTAACCAGAGATAGAATGCCGGTAGAGAAGAGAACACAGACTAAGGGGTTCTACTAAAATATTGAGAAGTAATTACAGAACAAGAAACTTCAGAAATGGTTACTGAAAACAAGCCAGAGTTGGTAAAAAAGAGTTAAAAGGGCAAAAGTGGCGTCACAGACGCCAAAAAAGGAAAGTGATTCAGGAAAGAAGTGACAGACTGTGTTAAAAACAACTGGGTTAAAAAAAATCTAGTAACACATATGAGCAATATCACACAGTATTTGTCTTTTCTCTGTCTGATAATTTCCTCACTTTTAATAGTGGTTGCTTTCAAGGAGAAAGAACACCAGGGGGTGGAAAGGAGATTTAATTTACATTTTATACCTTTCCACAGTTTGAATTTTATAACCTTAAACAAATATGACTTTAAAAAATTTCCAACATGGTTAAAAAAAAAAGCTAGTAAGATAACTAACAAAGAAGAATACTTCAAATTAGGTAAAATGGAAATCACTGGTGACTTTGACGAAAAGGTTCAGTGAAAAAGGAGGGTGCAAGGCAGATTGGAGTTTTCTAATAAATGAGTGGGAGATGAGGGAGTTTCCTGGTGGTCCAGTGGTTAAGAGTCAGTCCTTTCACCACTAGACGCCCAGGTTCAATTCCTAGTCTGTGAACTGAGATCTCACATCAAGCTGCTGCAGATGTGGAAGACGGTAAGAAAATGGAGACAATAGACATAAAAGAAGATAAAAACAGCATGTTTGAGGCAGAAAGGAAAAACTCAGTAGAAAGGTAATAATAAAGATGAACGAAAAGGAGCAAAGTCCTTGAGAAGATGGAAAGAGATGGGAACTGCACTGGCTAGCCTTTGCTAGGAGCAGACACGCTTCTTTCCCAAATGTGAATCCTTTCGTCACAGACAATGTGAGTACAGATGCTACGAAGTTGGGAGATTTGAAAGTAGGAAAGTGAATGCTTTTCTTTTTCCCCACTGTGAATGAAAGAAGGTTATCAGCTGAGGGGTGGGATGAGGGTGAAGGACAGTGCTAAAAGTTGGTGAGAAATAGACATTCTGCCTAGCTGTTGAGCAGCAGTGTTCAAAGACCGCTCTGATGCAGTGCTCGCACCCAGTGAAATCTGTGGTCATTTGCCCACTATCATTCAGTGACTCAACTGCAGACTGAGAAGAGGCAAACAGTTAGGTTCAATCGCAGATGGAGTTTTGCCAGGCAAGTCTTCACATCTCCAGTGTCCCTCTCCTTCACTCCAGCAAAACTGACAGAGGAAATGCAAGGGACATGAACTGAAGATACATTTACATAAAGAGATATGCACAACAAGGCAAGAAGTACACTTTCTCATTTTCTCTATCCCTATGCAAGGCAATAAAAGAAATCATGGCTCTAAGAAGATACTCCACCTACATGTACAATTCCTATTATGCACAAACCTATCTGGACTTAGAAGTGAATAAAAGATTGAGAAAAAAACAAAACTTAAAAAACATTAAGTCCTTACTGTTAAAATGCTCAACTCTGGGATTATGAAAGGCCTGGTCCTACTGTCAAAATACAGGCAGAGTCATCTTTGGATGCTACATCTAACATCAAAACATGTTTCTTAATAGCAATACTGTCTTGGTAACATGGAAATATTCCAACTTTCCATAGTTCAGTCAACCAAAATTCTTTTTATAACCTACTAGGTAAAAGTATTTCCTTACTTTCTTGGAAAAATTTTTAGGAAAAAGTGCCAAGTAATGGTCAAACAATATCACGTGATCATCATAAAAAAATGTTTTTTTTTTCTATTTCAATGATTCAATGACTACAGTATTTAATTCTTATGTTAAACATTTTTTTAAAAATTTAGTAGCCTGAAATGTAGTATTAAAATGTCTTAAGTATCTATAACAAAAAAAAAAAAGAACCTCCAAACTAAGTAGGTTACTTAGAAATGTGTTGAATAAATTGGAATTAGTTAAGATTCAGTAGAATGTGAACATGAGCTAGGGAATCTTTTTGCTAAGTTTTGATCAACTTATAACTGATGAAAATCTTTAAGATTATTCCCAAGAATGCAATCTTGGGAAGACTTTAAAAAGTCTTTAAATAAGACTTTAAATAAGACTTTAAAAAGTCTTATTTTTACCAATTTTACATGCTTTGAAAAGCAAACTTTTAACTGATTCTGTCCCAACTTCCCAAACCCTAAAAACTATTTTATTTTCTCCTAACTCGAAATTCTATGTTAATTAGAGTGTGGCTAACCTAATGTTATGGCTTATCCTTACATTATCATTATAGGTAAATTATACACAAGTGTTAACAGTTACATAATTGACTCTGGCTTCTATTCCCATAGAAATTAAAAATGAATTACCAAAAATGGAATACATGATAAAAAAAGTACTTAAATTAAAACACCCCATATTTGGTGATGTGGCATCAGATTTCAGAGAAACAAGAATAAAGTGACAACTTGGCAGTTAAGCTGTCAGGAATTTTTTTATAGGCTTTAGCTTAGACCTGCCAGTTGTATCTTTAGTCGTAAATATTTTTGATTATATGTTGAATAAACTACTTCCTTGGAAAAACCCAAAGCAAGATATGAATAAACAGCTTATTGGTTATTATAAATACATAAAAACAGTTAAAATGCCAAGTAAACTACAGACATATCTGCTAAAAATTACTGAGGTAAATACTGGTACATCCTGTGGTTGGGGCGAAGTTTGAACATGAGGAATTATAATACTGAAAGGAAACTGAATTTAACAGAATTTCAGAGTTGATTTTTTTCACTAACATCAAATACCAAAACGACAAGGATTTGCAAAAAAAAAAAAACCTTTTTCATGTAAATATTCTTGTGGTAAATTGTATATATTGTTCACAAGAGACCATATAAAATGAACCATAAAGAATGTATTAAAAATACTTCATGATTTGAGGAAAAATAATCAAAAAATATAAACACAATGGAATTAATAATAATCAGGGCTATATTTTCATTATCACTTTAATATACACTTACAACCAAATAAGTCTAAGAGTCATATTTTGGTATATAATGGTCTATAAAAATAACTTAAGTCAAGTGCATTAAACAATATCAAAAGACTATCTACTGGTACTTACACTGTTTAAAGAATTGTCTTATGTAAACTGAAGATTCCTGCTTTTGTTAAAATCCATGCAAGTTAGGCACACTTGAATTTTGTTTTTAAGTTACACATTCACATATTACATGTCATTTTGATCATTTATTACAGCAAGAACAAGCTGATGTGATTTAGTACCTTTCAAAATAGCTCATAAAGAAATTTTCATTATTAGAAATCAACAGATGAAACACCGCCTATTTAAAAAATAACATCCTCACCAGATTGATGATGTGTATGGTGTCCAGAAGCCCCAACAGACTGCCTGTGTTCACTGTCTGGAGAAGAATGGGGGCTTTCTGTAGATGATGCCAAGTGTGCCTGAGCTGACATCGTAGATGATGTAGAAGGTTGAAGAAACTGTTCACCTGGAGCATCTACTTCCATTGCAGTTTCACCCACTTCCGAATCAGTACTTGATGGGACCGTAGGAAGAGTTGAAACATCTGATTGACCTGCTCCACCTTCAAAAAACACAAGTTAATGCAAATTCAAATACTGAATGCTTGCCAAAACCATGTCCTCTAAAGAGATACGTTCAAGAAACACATGTGCACTTGAGTGTACACACGTGCACACAAACGCGCGCGCGCGCGCACACACACACACACACACACACACACACACACAGAAACAGATGATTTCAGGATATCAAGTACACCCACTTATGGTTTACTAGGTCCATCTGACCAAACAGGCTAATTAATCCCCCCCCAAAAAAATCCATCCGCAGCACATTCTTATTAAAGCAATCTTTCAAGCAAAATGCTTAGTACTGCAGCTTAACTTAGATAAAAGTATATGACAGTTTATGGGATGCCTATAAATAACGTGTGGTACCTTAAACTTGAAGATAACAATTGTGATTTAATAGCTGCATAATAGAATAATGGACTTACTTATATTAAGATATTTCTACTTTATAACATAAGGTCCTTGGTAAAATATTTAATAAAAAAATTTTATTGACAAATAGGTCAGAATAAGGTTAGGTTCCTGGTTTCCATTTCATTAATAGCAATGTTTTAACTGCTAAAATCACATGATACAGTCATGATTTTAAAAGGCTGGAATGTCTATTATGCGTTGTGCTAGGCCTTGTGTTATCTGCAAAATAATAAGAATATTCAATAAACATTAAAAATTTCCCTAATTTTTCAATTCCTAAAGGCAACAGAAATAAAAGTAAAAATAAACAAACGGGGCCTAATCGAATTTAAAAGCTTTTGCACTGCAAAGGAAATAATAAACAAAACGAAAAGAAAACCTATGGACTGGGAGAAAATACTTGCAAATAATGCAACCCATAAGGACTTAATTTCCAAAATATACAAACAGCTCATACGACTCAATAACAAAAAAAAAAAACCCTATCGAAAAATGGTCAGAAGACCTATACAGACATTTCTCCAAGGGAGACATACAGAGGGCCAACAGGTACATGAAAAGATGCCCATCATTGCTAATTATTAGAGAAATGCAAAATAAAACTACAATGAGGTATGTCACATTGGTCAGAACGGCCATCATTAAAAAAATCTACAGATTATAAATGTTGGAAGGGGTGAGGAGAAAAGGGAATCCTCCTGTATTCTTAGTGGGAATGTAAATGGGTACAGCTACTGTGGAAAACAGTATGGAAGTTCCTCAGAAAACTAAAAATAGAGTTGCCATATGATCCAGCAAACCCACTCCTGGGCATATATCCAAGCAAAATTACAACTCAAAAAGACAGATGCCTCCATATGTTCATGGCAGCATTGTTTGCATTGGCCAAGACATGGAAACAACTCAAATGTCTATTGACTGACTGGATAAAGATGTAGTTTATATATACACTGGAATACTATTCAGCCATAGTGAATAAAAGAATGAAAAAATGAAATGAAATGAAAAAAGAATGAAATAATGCCATTTGCAGAAACATGGAACCAACAAGAGATTATCATACTCAGTGAAGTAAATCAAAAAGACAAATATCATACGATATCACTTTTATGTGGAATCTAAAACAAGACACAAATGAACTTATCTATGAAACAGAAACAGACTCACAGAGAAAACAGACATTTTGCCAAGGGGAAAGGAAAGGATAAGGAGTTTGGGATTAGCAGATGCAAACTGTTATATATAGGGTGCCCTTGGGACAGGACATGATAGAAAATATATGAGAAAAATAATGTATATACATGCATGACTGGGTCACTATGCTGTATAGCAGAAACTGACACAACACTGTAAATCAACTAAACTCTGGACTTCCCATCGTGGCTCAGTGGTTAACGAATCCGACTAGGAACCATGAGGTTGCAGGTTTGATCCCTGGCCTCGCTCAGTAGGTTAAGGATCCGGCATTGCCGTGAGCTGTGGTGTAGGTTGCAAATGTGGCTCGGATCCCGCATTACTGTGGCTGTGGCACAGGCCGGCAGCTACAGCTCCAATTCGATCCCTAGCCTGGGAACCTCCATGTGCTGCCCCGAGTGCGGCCCTAGAAAAGGCAAAAAAGACCAAAAAAAAAAAAAAGCTTAACTCTAATAAAAAATAAATTAAAAAAATAAAAAATACATAGGATGCATAAACAACAAGGTCCTATTGTGTAGCACAGGGAACTATATACAATATCCTGTGATAAACCATAATGGAAAAGACCTAGCTCACAGCAATGCTGGATCCTTTAATCCAGTGAGGAAGGCCAGGGATCAAACCTGTGCCTTCATGGATACTAGTCGGGTTTGTTACTGCTGAGCCATAAAGGGAACTCAGGTACTTAAATCTTCTAAGACATGAACTTGATTCATTCACTTTTCTTTTAGTAAACTAGATTTTTAGCAAAATCAGTGCAGTGAAATTTTTTGGAGGGGCTGGGGGAGGCGGTGCCTATGGCATAGGCCAGGAATCAAACCTGTGACAGCATCAGACCCATAACCCACTAGTCCACCAGGGAGCTCCCACAAATCAATGAAAGCTAAAAAAATTTTAAAAAATTATTGAAGTTTAGGTGATTTACAGTGTTGTGTTAATTTCTGTTATGACAGTTATACGTATATAACCAAAAGGAGAAACTATTCAATTATATAAAATTTACTTACCTATAGTTTTATCTACTTCCATTCTCAGAGTACACACAAAAAGAACTTACAATGGGGAATATCAGACTCTTGCTTTTTTTGAGAAAAGCAAAAAATGAGAGCTAGTTCTAGCAGAACCTGAAGGAACAAATTATACCAAATACCTTTTGTCCTACAGTGCTCCACAAAAATACACTAAGAATCTTGTGATTACTAAAGATATAAAACATGGCACACATCAGATGATATAAATAAAACTCACCTCCATAAATAGTTTTTGTCAACTTTCTGATAACTTCCAATTAATAAGAAAAATTACCTCTGGGTCGAGATCTTCCTCGTCCTCTATTGCTCTGTGCAACTTCACTTGCTTCCTCAAACCACCTTGATAACATGTCAGACATTCTCTGCATCAATGACACATTGGGACTCTGCTCTCCTATGACAACACAGGTCTTATCAGTGAATTTAATAATCAAGATTTTTCATGAATGCAAAAACATATCTGAAAGACTTTGAAATGAAAGTAATTTAAAAAAATCAAGACAAAAAAAAAAAAAGTTGGGAGTTCCCTTTGTGGCTCAGTGGTTAACGAATCCGACTGGGAACGATGAGGTGGCGGGTTCGATCCCTGGCCTCGCTCAGTGGGTTAAGGATCTGGCGTTGCCGTGAGCTTTGGTGTAGGTCGCAGACGCGGCTCGGATCCCGCGTTGCTGTGGCTGTGGCGAAGGCCAGCGGCTACAGCTCCTGTTAGACCCCTAGCCTGGGAACCTCCATATGACGCGGGTGCGGCTCTAGATAAAGGCAAAAAGACAAAAAAAAAAAAAAAATCAAATTGCCTAAATAAATCATATGAATGCATACATAAATCTGTTAGAGCTATCATCACATTTTATTGCTTATTGACTTATTTCTTTTTATGGCCACACCTGCAGCATATGGAAGTTGCCAGGGCAGAGGCTGAATCGAGCCAGAACTCTAACCTACACTGCAGCTGTGGTAATGCTGGATGCTTTAACCCACTGCACCAGGCTGCGGATTGAACTGCACCTCCACAGTGACCTGAGCCAATGCAGCTGTATCCCTTATTTTTTGGTTTTTTTTTTTTTTTTTTTGCTTTTTAGGGCCTCATCTACAGGATATGGAGGTTCTCAGGCTAGGGGTCAAATCGGAGCTACAGCTGCCAGCTTATGCCACATCCACATCAATGCCAGACCAAGTCACCTCTGCAACCTACACCACAGTTCATGGCAACACTGGATCCTTAACCCACTGAGCGAGGCCAGGGATCGAACCCGCAACCTCATAGTTCTTAGATTTATTTCTGCTGCACCACGACGGGAACTCCAATGCATTTGTATTCTTAACCCACTGCTCCACAGTGGGAACTCCTATCATCACATTTTACAGTAAATGTTTACAGGAATGACTCTCCATCTACATTTTGAGTTCCTCAAGAATAAGACTTAAGTCTCTTACATCTTTGCTAATTCTTAGGTACTTCCACACTCCCACCCCTACCCGCAACCGACATCTTTCGTTGAATATACAGCCAGGAGGGGCTCATGAATTCTAAGTTGAACAGATTAAAAGAAAGGCTTGACCTCTCAGTTAAATTTCCTTAAACCAAAGGCTGACAGTCTTGCACAAATTTCCCCAAATTGAATTTATTTTCATCATTTATTGCAAATTCCACATACTTAAAATTAACTGAAACCAGAAAATGTTTTACTTCTCTCTTTTCTCCTCCCTTTTCTTCCTTCCAATATATGAGGGTTCTCTTAACAGCATTTTCAAATTACGTATCACATCAAATTGAAACTGTGACAGTTCTATTCTACAGTCATACAATTTAAAATGGAAACCATTTGTTTTTCAATTTTCTGTGAAAATAGTATTTTATGCTTTATTGCCTTTATATAACATAGCTTTATATTTTAAAATATGTCAAATAATACCAAAGATAATATATTGGGAAATATGCTTTTGATCTTCAAAGATTTCAGGAATAATTAGAGTAAGATTTTGGCTACAGATCCATTTATTAAAATCACACAGATTAATTTATTTTAAATGAATCATCACAACACTCCCAAGGTAGCAGTTTCTTCTTCTTCTTCCTCCTTTTTTTTTGGCTTTTTAGGGTTCACTCATGCATATGGAGGTTCCCAGGTTAGGGTCTGAATCAGAGCTACAGCTGCTGGCCACAGCCACAGCAACGCGGGATCCGAGCTGCGTCTGCAACCTACACCACAGCTCACGGCAACGCCGGATCCTTAACCCATTGAGCGAGGCCAGGGATCGAACCCGCAACCTCATGGTTACTGGTCAGATTCGTTTCTGCTGCGCCACATCGGGAACTCCCCAATGAAGAAGTTTCTTATGCTTATCAAAGGCACTTGATAGGAGAAAAAAAAAATTTTTTTTATGTGCTCTCATAAAACTCTCAGGTTGGAACTGGGAGTTTTCATTTTTCTCTATGACAGATATGAAGGCAAAAATTAAGTTTGATAACACCCAGTGATTTATGTGGCAACAAACAGAACATTCTTACACTTTCAGTGGGAATGCAAGATAGCGCATATCTATTGGAAAATAATTTGATAGCTATCAAAATTAAAATGCACTCATCCAGTGACCCACACATTCATTCCACTTTTAGGAATTTATCCTAAAGTACTCTTACTTGCATAAGTACGTTAGGATACATGTACAAAGATGTTGCAGCATCACTTACAATAGCAAAAAAATGGAAACAAATCAGAACATTAATTTTTACATATCCTATTTTTTAAAAAAGTCGACCGAAGTATAGTTACCATCTCGTTCTCTTTCACTCTCAGGCCTTGCTCGGGGTCCAGTATCTGACCAGTCACCACGAAGCCTCAAACGCTTAACTGGAGGCTGTCTTAACTAAAAGAAGAGGAGAAAGGTCATTTGCTCAATTCTTAAAGCGCACTGTAAGTCTAGTAGATTCTTTCCATCTTCTCACTTTCTTTACTGAGAAGTTAAATCAAAATATCAAAAAAGCGCCATAAATATCCACTGATGTTGACAGCCTATACTTATTATCTTCACCCTAAAGAGTCTGAATGCAACTTTGAAATCATGTAAATGTGATATCTAATCCTACTTGTATCACTTTCCAACTGACAAGAGGAAAGTTATCTAACTACGTTGAACCTAAGTTTTCTATTATGATAATAAATATAGTCTTATGTGAAGTACCTACATACCTAACTGGCAACAGAAGTTATTATTTTACTATTATTATTGACAATTTACTCTGATTCTCCCCCCAGCATCTCTTCCAACCCTGCATTACTCACCTCCGTGTCTCTTAACTCTACCTTGTTGCTCTCATTCTCAGCTAGTAACTTTTCGTCCTACTTCAGAGAAAATAAAGTCAGTTCCATAGAAATGACATCAATTTCCTCAGCTACATTCTACAAACTTATCTATATCTAAAACCTAATTTCTTCCAACCTTTCTCAGAAAATGGATCACTTGTTTAAACCTAAACTATTCTTTTTACTTCATTCCCTCAACAATTACTCTCTTTCCATAACTACACTCATTCCTTCTTTCTTGGTTCTTCCTTAAAATATGCTAACAATTCCTATTTTTAATAAACAAAACACCCCAATTTCATATTTCTAATGCAGCTACACTCTTTTCTCATGCGTTCTGAAGCTTTACTATCAAGATTCTATTTAAAAGTCCACATTCTATTTTTTTCTACTCCTCCTCCCTTCATTCACTCACGTCAATCTTACGTTCCCATTTTTCACTGAATTCATTCTCACAATGTAACCAGTGAATGATCAATTAAGTGACCAAAATCAATGTGCAATTCAAATGGCACCATTAAGAGCCTTTTATTTTTTCATTTTTGGTCATGCCCACAGCATGTGAAAGTGACCAGGCCAGGGGGTGAACCCACACCACAGCAGCAACCAGAACTGCTACAGTGACAACTGCGAGATCTTTAAGTCACTGCACCACAACAGAACTCCAGCGCTTATTTTATTTGATGTCTACAGAATCTGACACTCTTAATCACTCCCTTTTACTTTTACATTTTTAACATCTTTTTATTGAGATATAACTCACACGTGGTAATACTTATCCTTTTAAAGTACAGAAAACAGTGGTGCATATTCACAAAGCTATACAACTACCTGCATCACTAATCAAGAATACTTTCATCACCTTAAAAAAGAAACCCTATACCTATCAGCAGTCACTTACCTCTTCTCCCTCTACTCACCTCTTGGCAACCATGAATCTACTTTCTGTTTCTATGGATATGCTACTCTAGACACTTCAGACCAGTGAAATAATATGTGCTCTTCTGTATATGGTTTCTTTCACATAGCTTAGTATTTTTTCAAGGTTCATTCACATTGCAGTGTGTTATCAATATTTCATTCCGTTTTATGGCACAATAATATTCCATTTTTGGATATACTACATTTTGTGTATTCATTGATCAGGTGATAAACACTGACTTGTTTCCACTTTTTGGCTATTGTGATTAATGCTCCTATGAACATACGTGCAAGATTTGTTTGGGTTTTTTTTTTTTTTTTTAAGGCAGCACTAGTGACATATGGAGGTTCCCAAGCTAGGGATTGAATGTGAGCTACACCTACACCACAGCCAAGGCAACGCAGGACCTGAGCAGCGTCCACGACCTACACCACAGCTCATGGCATCACCAGATCCTTAACCCACTAAGCGAGGCCAGGTATCAAACCTGCAACTTCATGGTTCCTAGTCGGATTCATTTCCGCTATGCCACAACAGGAACTCCACGTGCAAGTTTTTATGGAGACACTTTCAACTTTCCTGGGTATATGTCTAAGAGTGGAACTGCCGAATCATATAACTTCCAAGTTTCACTTGAGGAACTGCCTATTTTCCAAAGCACCTGTGCTATTTTATATTCCAACCAGTAATGTATGAAGGTACTAATTTTCATCAACACCTGTCACTGACTTTTTTATTTTAGTCAACTATTAAGTGTGAGCTCGTCCCTCATTGTGGTTTTGATTAGCATTTCCCTGATAACTAGTGATGCTGAACATCTCTTTATGTGCTTACTGGTCATTTGTACATCTTTTTTGGGGAAATGTCTATTCAAATCCTTTACCAGTATTTGAGTTAGGATATTGTCTTTTCATTGCTGAGTTGTTAGGTGTTCTTTATATCACATATTCTGGGTACCAGATTCTATATGATAAATCAGATATATGACTTTCAAATATTTTCTGCCATTCTGTGGGTCACTGCTTTCTTTAACAAAACAATCACTGATTTTTTTTTCCTTCAAAATTAAGCAGATTTTGATCTGTAAATTTATTTTCTCCTAGAGAGCATAGCAAGCAACAAGGAAAATGGAAAAAATGAAACCTCTACATGCTCAGCAAAGGAAACAGAAAACAAACCCCACAAATTCCATATTATGTGTAAGCATGATTAAGAGCAACTGAGGGAGTTCCCTTTGTGGCTCACCAGTAACGAACCCGACTAGGATCCATAGAACGCAGGCTGGATCCCTGGGCTTGCTCAGTGGGTTAAGGATCGGGCATTGCCTTGAGCTGTGCTGTAGGTCGCAGACGCAGCTCAGATCTCGAGTTGCTATGGCTGTGGCATAGGCTGGTGGCTACAGCTCAGATTGGACCCCTAGCCTGGGAACCTCCATATGCTGCGAGTATGGCCCTAAAGAGACAGAAAAAAAAAAAATCCTGGTAATAGTATAGCATTCATTCAGTCAGTTATTCAATAAATATTTTTTTAGCATCTTTTATGTGTTAGACACTACTCTAGGTATTGGGGAAAGATCAATGGACAAAACAAAAATCCCCAGTGTCACAGTTTACAGAATATATGAAATAAAAAAGTAAAATATACAAAGAAAGTGATCTGTTACAGAAGAGGAAAAAAAGTAGGAAAGGGAGACAGCTAATACCAGAAACTTAAGGATTACAATTTTAAAGAATGTGGTAAGGTAGGGTCTAACAGAGAAAATGACAGAAAAAGACATTCAGATGAGACCATTTCAGGCAAAGCAAATTCAGAAGCACATTCAGTCTGTCTAAGTAAGTAAGAAAGTAGATGTGGCTACAGCAGCGGAAACAAAGGAGAGAGCAGGAGAATAAGAACTAGGTGACATAAAATCTTAAGGCCACTTTAAGGACCACAATTTTCTTTTGAGCGAGGTGGGGAGCCACTTGGAGGGTGGATCAGAAAGATGGCATGATTTGATTTACATTTTAAAGGGTCACTTTGTCTACCATGAAGCTAAAGGACTGGAAAGAGCAGATGTAATAGCAGGGGACTAGTTAGAAAGCTACCGTAATAATATAGGAGGAGAAATGATGATGCCTTGACTCAGGATAGTAGTGGTAGAGTGGGAAGCAGAATTACAGATTCTGAATATAGGCTTCCTCCGCTATCTGAAAGCAAAATGTTCCTATGAAAACTTTCCTAAGTCGAAATGGAATAAAGAAGCAATTACCTTAGGACATATCTTGCTAACAGATGCACAAAATAAATCAAGATAGAGCACAGATGCTTAGAAACAGAATTCAAAGCTATGGCAGCTTGATGAAGAGATAGAGATACAAGTCAAAGCTACGGCAGCTTGATGCTGAGATGCCAAGTGTAGTTCCAGAGAGGGAGCGTGGTGATGCCACTTGCTGTTCAGGGTGCACACTGCAAAACAAATACTGAATGCTATTTTTGCTTTTCACCTTTTTTTTTTTGTAAAAGCGAAAATTCTCTTTGGATTTTTCAGATAGTGAAAGCAGGTACTAATGTAGGTCTTGAGTAAAAGCAAAGTGATATATAAGGAAACTTTCAAAATGGGAGGATACTTGTAAAACTTTTAGGAGTAAATTATGGGGACCAGGAGAAACTGAGAGATTGGATTTAACAAAGCAGTCCAATAATGCGGTGGGTAAGTAAGAAAAATGTCAAGAAGATGAGAGAAAAAGGAAAATAAGAGAAGACAATAAAAAGGAATACAAAAATAAAGGAAAATGAGAAGTGGAAAAAATTTAAATAAGACACATGAACATGCTAAATAAAGGGGAAAAGTGAAAGAGAAGTTATTAAAGGATATAGGAAAGAGACACAAATATAGAAAATATACAAATATGAAAACATGAGGAAAAAATCATATATTAAACTTTTACTCATACCTTAAAACCCCTCCTCGAGTGTTTATGTTCCCAATCAAAAACAATTATCCCTTCTTTTGGTCAACTTAGGACACAATTTTTAAATACAATTCTATTATTTAAGTTCCATACATTAATTTGTATTTTAATTATAACTTTATTCATTTTGTAAACTTCTGAGTCAGAGGTCATGTTTTTGTCATAGTCATCCTTGATTTTTTAAAGTTTAGTACAGTGTACAGTACAGAGCACAGAGTAGGCACCCAATAAATATTTGGTGAGCTGAGTTTGTCTGAATATTACTATCAAGGATTTAGCATAAAACACTGAAAGAAAATACAGTGAGATTAAGAGGCAGACATATTATTAATTTCTTCTATATATACCTATGAATTGTTTTGCTTATTACCATAAGCATAAATTGTTTTTTAAATTTTAATCCATTTTGAGAATTATTTTTCTTAATTCAGTTCATTCAAAGAATACTGAGAAAAACACATTCAGAATAAAACCAACTGTTCATGACTCAGCCTCACTGCCTCTGATTATATAAATGTCTTTTGGCTAAGTACTCTATGATATAAAAGCTAGCTGGCTCACTTAAAGTGTGTCTGCATTTCCAACTCTTTCATTATGCAACAGTCACAAAGTTTGACTGTAACTTTACTGAAGCACATTTATCTCAAGAGGAAATTACATAGCAACAACAAAATGACAAAGGAGATTTCATATTATCAATAAGACCAATAAACTCAAATACTGCTTTCACTAGCCATCATGCCCTCTTCATCAATTTCCTAGTTCATTTAAACACAATGCCACACTTAAAATATCAAAAATACATTTATAAAGTAATTTTGATTATTTTTCCCTAATTTTATAGCCCTTTCAACTGCAACTATAAGAACTGGATTTAGTTTTGCATCTCCTAAGAATTATAAAATGTCGCTATTCTTTAGTACCTCTAAAATGTATTCATTAAAAAGACTTGGTCAATACCATAAAAGTCACCGATGATTAACAAAAAGCAATGGTTAATTTCAAAAGACATTTATAATCCAAAGAATAGCGTGAATAAACATAGGATATCATAAAATAAAAAAGCCAAAGTGGGAGTTCCTGTCATGGCTCAGTGGTTAACGAACCTGACTAGTAACCATGAAGTTGTGGGTTCAATCCCTGGCCTTGCTCAGTGGCTTAAGGATCTGGCGTTGCCATGAACTGTGGTGTAGGTCACAAACACAACTTGGATCCTGCATTGCTGTGGCTATGGTGTGGCCCAGCAGCCACAGCTCCAATTCCACCCCTAGCCTGGGAACCTCCATATGCCATGGGTGTGGCCCTAAAAAGACAAAAGAAAAAGTCAAAGTGGAAAACATCTTGGGGAAAGAAGCTTAACAGGTTAAAGCAAACAATTTTCTACTGCTATGTACTGTCCAAGATATATTATTTTTTTGTTTTTAATAAGGATATACTATTTCTGAATTTTGCCTTTCATAAATAAAAAAATAGTTCACTATTTTAGAGTCATGTTAGGACAGTAATTCTTTCACCTATTTTTAATATAAACACACACACACACACACACATACATATAAAATGTATAGATTTCCAAGAGACTAAATGCTTATGTTCATGCACCAATAGGAGTTTAAGCTATTATCATTTTCTATTTGTATGTGGACAGCAATCTCCTTCTCTTTTGATTATGTACACACACACACCACACATACAAACACTTTAGCTTACCTTTTTCTCACTCATTCATATGTACTTTATAAAACGTACCTAGGGATAATATCATACAGCACTAGTTCATATTTGTGAAAGAGGTAGAATTCGGAGAAGAGAGGAAGAACTGCTAGCCACATATGAATAGTGAACACTGTTCCATGAATGTAAACATTTAGTCTCTTGGAAGTTTATACATCACATTTTTTATTTTTATTATTACCTTTTTTTTTTCTTTGCTTTTTAGGGCCACACCCGCAGAATATGGAAGTTCCTAGGCTAGGGGCTGAATTGCAGCCACAGCTGTAGGCCTACACCACAGCCACAGCAACACAGGATCTGAGCCGTGTCTACAACCTACACCACAGCTCATGGCAACAGTGGATCCTTAATCCACTGAGGGAGGACAGGGATCGAACCCAAATCCTCATGGATCCTAGTAGGGTTCGTTAATCACTGAGCCACAAAGGGAACTCCAACATTTTTTATTATTTTAATTGTGCTCTCTGTAACTATTAGAACTGTTAATCTTTCTTGCTTGATGCTGTGCATCCATAAACTTGGAGAAACATTTTGCTACTAAATATTTTCTCTTTAAAAATTAAATTAAGTTAAATTAAAAAATAAAGGGAGTTCCCATTGTTGGCCAGCAGAAACGAATCTGAGCAGGTACGATGAGGTTGCGGGTTCGATCCCTGGCCTTACTCACTAAGTGAAGGACCTGGCATTGCCATGAGCTGTGGTGTAGGTTGCAGACGCGGCTCAGTCCTGCATTGCTGTGGCATAGGCCAGCATTTGCAGCTTCGATTTCACCCCTAGCCTGGGAACCTCCGTATGCCACAAGTAAGGCCCTAAAAAGCAAAAAAATAAATAAAATAAATAAAAATATTTTACAATAAAAAATAAAATATTTTTGCAATCTTTTGTCTAGCGCCTTATCCTTAATTATTTATTACTCCTATTCTTTCATGTATGTTTCAGGTCCTTCTTCCCTAGACTTTAAATGCTTTGAAAACTAACTCTATTTTCTGAAGCCCTTTATGCCCCAGGAGTTACTAAATTAATGTTCCAAGAGTTAGTGAATTAATGTTTTCTGAAGTGAAAAAAGAACATGGTTTTGAGAAAACTTACTTCTTCTCGTCTCTCTTCTGCAGAAGGAGTTTTAAGTTCTCGTGCCGTATCATCTTTTGGATCAAAAAGATATATATAATCTGAAGAGTAACTAACAAGAATCTCTTGACCATCTTCACTGTAACAAAGAGACGTCACCCTGCAGGACTTGTTATTAAGATGGGAAGGGATAAAACGGGCGACCATTCCGGTAGTTCCTCGACCTGCATAATTCCCTAAATAAGAAAACAGACAATGCTTAAAGTTCATAATTTTTTTCAAGAAAAACACTTTCAAAACTCTTAATCTGAATTACAAGATATGTTATTTAACGTAGCAATACAAATCCAAGCTATCATATTCTATTTCCGGAAAAGACTCTTGAGCCAACAGATTTTATAATAAAATTAAAAAGAATACAGTATAGATATTCTTCCAAAAAATATTCATGCTTTTCTAGAATTCCGGATTATGTCCATGCGTTCCGGGAAATTTATGATTTAATCAATTAAAATGATTTGTGACTATAATCACACTAAATCATCTTTTTAAAATTCCCAAAATTAAGATAATTTTTATAATATAAATAGGAAAGCTGATAATTACTAGCATACAAGATAAAACAGCATAGTATTTTTTAATGATTTACCTTTTACTTTATGTCCTTCAAAGATTTTTGATTGCCATGAAATTCTTCTCTTATAAGGTAACAGAATGAGAATATCACTCTAATTTTAATGGACTTTGGTGGTCATGAATACTATATGATGGGGAAAGGTACAACTGGCACTTTGTGTCCCTCAGGCCCTAGAATGATAAATTCTAAGAAGCCCACAAGTAGTATAATTCTGTACTATGAGGTCTTGCCCTGACCAAAACGTCAATTGTGTCCCATCTGTTGAGAAAGGATAATTAAGCCTACAGTTTCATATTACATTATATTGTTCCCCTTAAACGTGTATATCCAAAGAGACAAGAGTTCTCGATCACAGTTCAAAGAGAAAAAAGATCCCATCTATTTTTTCCCATCTCAATAATCTATGTCCTTCTCATAATTTGACACCGAGATCAACACTGCTAGTTTCTGCCCGGTTCACTTTAACAACATAAAATATCTGAATATATATAAATGTGTATATATGTATACATATTTGGTGGGTGTGTGTATGTTTGCATGAGAGAGAGAGGGAGAAATCTTGGCCTTCCTTGACAGAAATTGCTAAGGGAAGCTGGCTTTGAAGAGAATATTTCAGAAGTGGTTTGATCCCAGAGTGGATGAGGAACATGAGTTTAACGCAGACTCAAATTCAATAAGGCAGTATCATTAACAGTACTTTAGCGAGGCCACTAAGTAGGCATAAACATAGGCTATACATTAATACACAACCAAGTCACTGTTGTTTCCTAACTTTTCTCTCTATCACTCTTCCTATTTTCCCCTTGACTGAAAAGATGGCAATGAGAAATTAGGAAAGCCAAGTGTTGTGGGCTGAAGAGTGATCCCTGAAAATTCATGTCCACTAAGAACCACAGAACATGATCTTACTTGGAAATAGAGTCTTTCCACATGTAATTATCAAGAAGATATCATACTGGATTGAGGTAGGTCTTAAATCCAATATGACTGTACCCCCATAAGAGGGGAATGTGGACATACACACACACAGGAGAAAATGGCGACTAAATATGAAAACAGATTAGACTGATACATTGAAAAGCCAAGGGATGCCAAGGATTGCTCGCAACCACAAAAATCTAGGAGAGAGGCAGGCAACAGATTCTCCCTGTGAGCCTCGAGGAAAAACACTTGCTTTCAGACATTTAGCCCCCAGAACAGTGAGAGAACAAGTTTCTGCTATTTTAAGCCATGGATTTGTGGTAATTTGTTATAACAGCCCCGGGAAACTAATACATCAAGTGTTACAACTTTTTAAAGTGATAAAATGAAAAACTATCACCCTGATGGTGGTCATAAAAACTTGATGAAATGCCAGTTTTTAAAATAATGCATAGTATTTAAATATTCTATTTATAGAATTTTATGTCAAACTAATAAAATTTTAAAACTGCAATATGTCATAAAGATTTATTCTTTGACTGAATTTCTTATGCCTTTTTACCTGTAGCTCTTGTGCCCAGCATTCGCCGATCATATATTCGTACTGAGCTATCAGAACAACCAACAGCAAGATAATAAGGTATTGGTGGACAAATAGCTACAGATGTAGCAGCACGTCGGCAGTTAATTAAAATATCCTACAAAAGATAAGAGAATACCAGTTACATAAGCTTAACAATGGAGAATACTCTATATTTTCGTTGCTTTGGCTGTGGCGTAGGCCGGCAGCTGTAGCTCCCATTGGACCCCTAGCCTGGGAAACTCCATATGCTACGGGTGCAGCCCTAAAAAGGAAAAAAAAAAAAGAGAGAGAGAGAGAGAGAACACTCAATTTAAAACATTTTCCTTCAATTAGAAGAAGAAATTCTTTCTCAGGAATCCTAATTCAGTCAGCATGATAATAAGGGCAGAAGAAACAAAAACTTGCCTCCTAAATATTCCCGTTCTCAGGAATAAAATGAACACTGTCTTTAGAAATATTTTAAAAACTTAGGAGTTCCCGTTGTGGCAGAGCGGAAACAAATCCAACTAGAAACCATGAGGTTGTGCGTTTGATCCCTGACCTCGCTCAGTGGGTTAAAGACCTGGCATTGCCGTGAGCTGTGGTGTAGGTCGCAGACACGGCTCGGATCCCACGTTGCGTGGCTGTGGTGTTGGCCGGCAGCTATAGCTCCTGTTAGACCCCTAGCCGGGAACGTCCATATGCTCGGTGCGGCTGCAAAAGGACAAAACACACATACACACAAAAAACAAACACTTTAAAAACTTAAAAATATTTAAAAGACTCATACATTACCTATGTAATATATTACTTAGTCATTAATGTCACTAGAAATGCCTGCTATTATTAGTCCACTGGACAGTAAAGATGGAAGTATAATCAACCTTTCTTATGGTAAGTATTAACGATTATTTTATATGGTACTCATATTTTAATATAATTATAGCTATTATAATGCAATAAAATTATCATAGCTTGATTTTTAAATTTTAAGGGTTTTTTTTTTGGTGGGTGGTTTCCTTTGCATTTTTTCTTTCCTTTTTTGCCACATAGGCAGAAAGAATGTGGGAATTCCTGGGCCAGGGACTGAACCTACTCCACATAGTAGCAACCAGAGCCACAGTGGTGAGAAAGGAGCCTCAACCCGCTAGGCCATCAGAAAACACCCATAAAATTTTATATTTTTCAAAAAAAATTTTTTATATTTGTCTTAACTTGTAAAATCTTCCTCTTTACCAGCTCAAAAACAAAGTATGTACACACATATATACTAACCATGTCAAAGACAGGCTTTACTGAAATATTACCACTTATCTCTGTAACAAGCACTAGAAAATATAAGAGCTATCACCATAAGGCACCATAAGAGCCTTAAGACATTCTATAAATTCTGTACTATTCTGTCCTTAACTCTTAACTCCTCACTCTTCAGTTACAATTATGTTAAGTTTTATAAATTTAATTACTGTCCTCAGAACATTATTCTTTTTACTTTTTTTTTAATGGTCATGCCTGCTGCATACAAACGTTCCCCAGCCAGAGGCTGATTCTGAGCTACAGCTGCAGCAACACCATATCCTTTAACCCACTGCGCCAGGACGGGGATCAAACCCACGCCTGTGCAATGACTTGAGTGGCTGCAGTGGGATTCTTAACCCACTGTGCCACAGCAAGAACTTCATGAACGTTATTCTTTTGGTGAGGGAGGGCTGCACTCACACTATATGGAAGTTCCCAGGCTAGGGGTTGAACTGGAGCTACAACTGCCTGCCGGCCTACACCACAGCCACGACAATGCCAGATCCGAGCCACGTCTACAACCTACACCACGGCTCATGGCAACCCACTTTCTTATTTCATTTACTACCCCGTGATCTGAAACAAAAGCTACTGTCTCTAAACAACATTTGGGGCTAGCTGTCTGGGACCTTAAGATGACTGATTTCTCAGGCCTTGTTTCAAGTTTAAAATACTATTTTAAAAATTACATAATTGAGGAGTCCCATTGCAGCTCAGCAGTAATGAACCTGACTGGTATCCATAA
>PVHT020000014.1:380914-412016 GCA_004024745.2 Catagonus wagneri
AAATCTGAATGAACAAGCTGATAAAATGGCATGTAACTATTGAGAAGAATAACATGTAAATAATTCTTGGTTTAAAGGACAAGGTAAAAGCAAAAGGGCACTACACTACTACATGATTTTATCATTGCTACCGGTAAGCAAAAACTGTCTCCCTGAGTAAATGAATGAATTAATACTTCAAGTTCTTACAATGCTATAGCATATAATTAACAATTATATAAATTTTCATAATATGTTTGCAATTTAAATATACATTCCCTAACTTCACTATTAACATTTTAATTAAAGAGTTCCCACTGTGACTCAGCAGAAACGAATCTGACTGGCATCCATGAAGAAGCAGGTTCAATCTCTGGCCTTGCTCAGCGGGTTAAGGATCTGGCATTACCGTGAGTTGTGCTATGGGTCGCAGACGCTACTTGGATCCCACGTTGCTGTGGCTGTGGTATAGGCCAGCAGCTACAGCTCTGATTCAACCCCTAGCCTGAGAACCTCCATATGCCAGGGGTAGGGCCCTAAAAAGATAAAAAAATAAAATTGTAATTAAACTTTTTTGATTATAATATATATACTAATGGAAGATTTTATGAAAAATAAGTTTAATTTACCCATTAGCTAATAATCTTAGATAAGGTACTGTCCAATTTTAATAATATTTATTTTTTCATTTATACAAAAATGTGATCCTTACATCTTTACAATCTTCTTTTGTGCAGCTAGTTTTGATGCGTGTATCAAACCACCTAACAGTTCCATCTTCACCACAAGAGAGAAAAGTATACGGGTCATTAGGTACAGTCATAATCTGAAAATGAAAACAGAAGTAAATATTGAACATTTAAATCAATGGTTCTGATAATCATTGCTGCTATACTACAAAACGATTAAGGAAAAAGCAACTAAAAATCATTTATTTCAATTATGACTTACTCATACCATAATGCAAAAAGTATAATACATATAGAAATATACAAGAAGTAATTACTGAATTAATGTTACTCATTACACTGAAGGTTGAAATTAATGTACCTTCAGATAGAAAGATCTTTAAACTCCTAACAACAAAGAAAATTCTACCCTAGGAAGCCTGTTCAAGCTTTACGTAAATTTTTGTGTTTCTTAGATGTGAATTTATACCTGTATTAGAAGTATATTGTAGGAGTTCCCATCGTGGCTCAGTTGTTAACGAATCCAACTAAGAACCATGAGGTTGCGGGTTCAATCCCTGGCCTTGCTCAGTAGGTTAAGGATCCGGCGTTACTGTGAGCTGTGGTGTGGGTTGCACACGTGGCTCGGATCCTGCGTTGCTGTGGCTGTGGCGAAGGCCGGCAGCTACAGCTCCTGTTAGACCCCTAGCCTGGGAACCTCCATATGCCGCGGGTGCGGCCCTAGATAAGGCAAAAAGACAAAATAATAATAATAATAAAAATTAAAAAAAAATAAAAGATAAAATGACTGTTAAAACCAAGCTATGACCAAGATATTGAAGAATTAGAACTCTCATACAAGGCTGGTGGGAATGTAAGTAATACAATCATTATGAAAAAGTTTAGAATTCCTTAAAAAGTCATTCTGGAGTTCTCGTTATAGCTCAGAGGTCTCTGTGAGGAGGTTGGTTCGATCCCTGGTCTCGCTCAGCAGGTGAAGGATCTGGCTCTGCTGCAAGCTGTGATACTGGTCACAGACACAGCTAAGATATGGCGTTATTGTGGCTGTGGCACAGGCCTGCAGCTGCAGCTCTGATTCAACCCTTGGCCTGGGAACTTCCATATGCCACAGGTATGGCCATAAAAAAGAAAAAAAAAAGTTATTCCTACCATGTGATCCAGCCATTCTACTCCTAGGTATTTTCCCAGGAGAAAAAAGAAAAGTGTGTATCCACACAAACACCTGTAAACATATATTCACAGAGCTGTATTTCTAACAGCCAAACACCTGACACCACCCATATTCTATCTATGGGCAAGTGGATAAACAAACTGTGTTATGTCCACATGTTGGAATTTTGTAGCTGAGTTAGGGCTGATGTAACAGAATACCACAGATTGGGTGGCTTAAATAAACATTTATTTTTCACAGTTCTAGAGGCTGCCAAGGAGCCAACCATAGCTGTGTTCTTGATTAACGTCCAGTTCCTGGCTTATGGACAGCCAACTTCTCATTGTGTCCTCACATGGCAGAAAGAGAACTAGCTCTCTTCCTCTTCTAATAAGGGTGCTAATCCTCTCATGAGAGCTCCACCCTCATGATGCAGTTACCACCCAAATGCCCGACCTTCACATAACATCGCAATCACCTGAGGACTTCAACATAAGAATTGAGGGGCAGAGGGAGACACAAATATTTATTCCGTAAAAACTAGTCATCATGAAAACAGAATAAATGAATGCTACATGCCACAACATAGATATATGCTAAATAAGAGAGGCTAGACAAAAAGTAATTATGCTAAATGAAAAACGCTAGACAAAAAAAGACATTCTGTATGATTTCATTTCAATCATATTCTAGGTCACCTTTGTGAACACAAAAGTGTGTCCGGGATGATCATCAAAGTGAATTACTAAGGGCATGAGAAACGTTTGAGCAGTAATGAACATGCTCATTATTTTGATAATGATGATGGTTTCACTGATAGAAACATATGTTAAAACATCAAATTATACATGTAAAATATGGACAAGTTATTTTATGTCAGTTATACTTCAATAAGGCTTTTTTTATAGTCTACTGATAAAAATAACTGCAGTGCTGAACTGATTTAAACTTCTAGTTTAGCAATAACATGGCAAGTTTAGGCCCTCTGTGAATCGTTCTGCCCAAGATATTCCCCCCTTCTCTGTGCTTAGAAGTAGAAATGACCAAAATTGGGTATTTAGCATTCCCACTCGGGGATTTTATGCACTGATAAACAATGGAAAATATGCTATTATATTTTCAACTTTATATATGCAAAAAAGGTGCTAAGATTCACTAGTCATCGAGTAAATACAAATTATAATCCTAAGTAAAAATATCTACACATCACCAGAATGACCAAAATTGAAGGGACCTGATAATGTCACATGTCGATGAGGATTTGGAGCAACTGGCACTCTCACACACTGATGATGGAAGTACAACCACTTTGAAAGAGCAACTGGCCAAATCAACCTTTCCACAGAAAAGAAAATCATGGACATGGAGAAGAGACTTGTGGCTGCCAGGGAAGGCGGGGGGGTGGGATGGACTAGGAATTTGGGGTTAATACGTGCAAACTATTGCCTTAGGAACGGATAAGCAATGAGATCCTGCTGTATAGTACTGGAAACTACATCTAGTCCCTTATGATGGAGCATGTGAGAAAAAAGAATGAATAAATGTATCTGTGACTGGGTCACCTTGCTGTATAGTAGAAAACTGACAGAACACTGTAAACCAGCTATAATGGAAAAAATTAAATTAAAAAAAAAAAACCCTACACTCCCTTTAAAAAGTCTATTCAGTTACTGAAAAGAAAAAAAAGAAAAAGAAAGAGCATGTGGCAGTATCTACCAAAGCTGGTCAAAGCCTCTTCCACGACCCAGCAATTCCACTACAAATAAATGCCTACACAAAGGCACCTAAAGATGTGTACCAGAATGTTCATAGCAGCACAGTTCATGTTAGCTAAATACTTGAAACAATCCAAATGACCAGTAAGAGAATAAAAATAGAAACTGTGATATATTCTTAAAATAAAACTAAAGCAATAAGAATAAACACATCATTCTCAAATTACATAAAACCAGTGATTAAAAGTAAGAACAGAAGATTTTTTGACAGAAATCAGTCGACTAACATCTTTAAAGTAGTAAAGCAGTATCAGGAATTCCTGTTGTGTCTCAGCAGGTAAAGGACCCGTGTAATCTCTGTGAAGATGTGGGTTCGACCCTTGGCCTCCCTCAGCAGGTTAAGGATCTGGCATTGCATAAGCTGCAGTGTAGGTCACAGATACAGCTTGGATCTGGTATTGCCGTGGCTGTGGCAAAGGCTTCAACTACAGCTCCAATTCAATCCCTGGCCTGGGAAGTTCCATATGCTGCAGGTGTGGCCTTAAAAACAAAAAAAGAAAAAAGTGTCAAACTAGAATTAGATACCCAGTGCAATATCTTTCCCCAAAAAGGGAAAACAGACTTTCTCAGAAATAAGAAAGCTAAAAGGATTATTCAGTGGAACAGAAGCCAACAAAGGGCACATCTTTCCTAAGCACTACCCACTGTTTTTGTAAAAAGAGTTTAAATGAAACTCAGCCACACTCAATCATTTACATATTATCCAAGTCTGTTTTTCTGATACAATGGCATATCTGTGTAGTTATGACAAAGATAATATGACACACAAAGCCTAAAATATTTACTATCTCACCTTTTACAGGATAATTTTCCAAACCCCTTCACTAACAGACCCAGCACAATATAAAATATGTATATTTTTAAATCCATCACATACTGTGCTCCTAATGTGAATAAAAGCAATTATGTAAAACAAAAAAATAAAATTAAATTAAAAAAATAAATCCTTCACATAAAAGGAAAATGATGCCAGACAGAATCTAGATTTATGCAAAGTATTAAAAGACTACAAATAATAAATACATAAATAAATATAACACTTTTCTTTTTCTTAAAGGTTTTCTTCTTACAGCCACACCTGCAGCATATGGAATTTCCTGGGCCAGGGGTCAAATCAGAGCTACAGCTGCCAGCCTACACCACAGCCACAGGAACACCAGATCCCAGCTGCATCTGCAAACTACACCATGTCCTGTGGCAATGCCAGATCCTTAAGCCACTGAGTGAGGCCTAGGATCGAACCCACATCCTCATGGATATTAGTCAGATTCTTAACCTGCTAAACCACAAAGGGGACTCCTGTTTTAAAAATTTTTTTAAAGATAATTGAATGTAGCTTCCTCAGAAAACTAAAATAGAGTTACCCTTTGATCCCAGCAATCCCAGTCTTGGGCATATATCCAGATAAAACTATAATTCAAAAAGATACATGCACTCATATGTTCATAGCAGCAATATTTACAATAGTCTATCAAGAGATGAATGGATTAAGACAAATGTCTATTAAGAGATGAGTGGATTAAGACAAAATGGAACAGATATACAATGGAATACTAATCAGCCATAAAAAAAAGCAAGAATGCCATTTGCATCAACATGGATGCAAACAGAGATTATCACAATATGTGGTAAGTCAGAAAGAGAAAGATAAATACCATATGAGATTACTTATATGTGGAATCTAAAAATGGCATAAATGAACCTATCCACAAAACGGAAATGGTCTCACTCACAGACATTGTGGTTCCTAGGGACTAAGGGGGTTGGGGTTGGTAGAGGGATGGACTGGGGGTTTGGGGTTAATAGCTTCACATTATTACACTTAGAATGGATAAGCAATGAGGTCCTACTGTATAGTGAAGGGAACTGTATGGGTAGACCATGATGGACGATAACATAAAGGGAATGTGTATGTACGCATGTATGTGTGTGTGTGTGTATATATATGGCTGGGTCACTTTGCTATACAGCAGAAATTGACACTACTTTGTAAATCATTAACTATAATTTAAAAAAAGATAACTGACTACCAAAGGAAGAATATCAACAACATGTTAAAGAGGTTATAAAACACGTAAGAATAGGCCTTCCCATTGTGGCTCAGTGGAAACCAATCCGACTAGCATCCATGAGGACATAGGTTAAATCCCTGGCCTCACTCAGTAGCTTAAGGTTCTGGCGTTGCCATGAGCTGCGGTATAGGTCACAGATGTGGCTCAGATCTGACGTTGCTGTGGCTGTGGTGTAGGCCACTGGCTACAGCTCTGATTTGACCCATAGCCTGGGAACCTCAATATGCTGCGGGTACGGCCCTTAAAAAACAAAACAAAACAAAAAAAAGTAAGAGTAAAATACAAGAAAAAAAATACCCAAAGTTCCAAAAAAGAAAAATAAAAGTAGTGTTATAAAATTTTCATACTATATTTGAAATGGTACAATATTACTTGATGGTAGACTGTAATAAAGCTTATCATGTATAATATAAGCCCTAAAGCATAAACTGAAACAACAAAGAGTTATAGCTAATAAATCAACAAAGGTGATAAAGTGGAATCACAAAAATACAAACTTCTTCCAAAAGACAGAAGGGGAAAAAAGAATGATAGCAGAGATAAAAAACAAAGAGCAACATACAAAATTTAAATTCAGCTACCTATATATCAATAATCACATTAAATGTAAATGATACAAAGAGCCCAATCAAAAAGCAAACATTGCTAGATTGGATAAAAAAGCAAAACCCAACTATAAATTCCTATAGGACTCAACTTTAAATATAAAGACAGAGATAGCTGGACTAAAAGTGAAAGCACTGGGGAAAGATATACCACAATAACCCTAACAATGAGAAAGACTTGCTGTATAAACAGCAAGTTTCAAAGAAAAGACTATTAATGAGGATAAAGAGGGTCACTTTACAATAATGAATAGATCAGTCTATGAATAGAAACATCAAAATCCTGAATGTTCATGTACCTAAAAATAAATCTTCAAAGTATATGAATAATAAACAGAACTCAGTGATAAAACAGACAATTCAAAAACATTAGATTTCAACATACCTCTTTTCAATAATTGAAAGAACAAGTAATCAGAAAATCAGTAAGAGGAGTTCCTGTCATGGCTCCAGCAGCAACAAACCCAACTAGTGTCCATTAGGATGCAGGTTTGATCCTGGACCTCGCTTAGTGGGTTAAGGATCCGGCATTGCCATGAGCTATGGTGTAGGCTGCAGACATGGCTCAGATCCTGAGTTGCTGTAGCTGTGGCATAGCCGACAGCTACAGCTCTGATTCGACCCCTAGGCTGGGAACTTCCATAAGCCGTGGGTGCAGTGCTAAAAAAAAAAAACAGACAAAAAAAGAAAAAGAAAATCACTAAGAATATGGAAGGTTTGAACAGAATTATCAGCCACCTTGAAACAATTGCTATTTATGGAATACTCTACAAACAAAAGGATATGCATTTTTTAAGTGTATAAGATAGTTTTACCAATAAACTATATTCTGGGACATACAACCAGTCTCATTAAAATTAAAAGGATTTGGAGTTTCCATCATGGTGCAGTGGATTGCAAATCCTACTGTGGCAGCTTGGGTTGCTGTGGAGGTGTAGGTTCAATCCCCAGTGCAGCACAGTGGGTTAAAAGGATCCAGCATTGCTGCAGCTGCAGCTTTGATTCAGTCCCTATCCCAGGGACTTCACTATGCCATAGGTGTGACCATAAAAAAATAAAAGAATTCCAAGTCATACAAATTATGTATTCTGACTGTACTGAACTAAATGTACTGAACTAAATTCATCAGAAAAAAATGCTAAAAGAGAACACAAATAGTCAACTAAACAAAATAAGGAAAATAATGCATAAACAAAATAAAAACATTACCAATGAGAAAGAAACTGGAAATATGAGCAAAATAGAAATTTTCGAGCTAAAGAACATAATAAGGAAATTTAAAAAGTTACTAAAGGAGGATCAACAGTAGGCTCAATCAAAGCAGAAAAAAGAATCATCACATTCAAAGACAAATCACTTAAAATTATTAAGTGGAACAAAGAAAAAAAAGAATGAAAACAAGTGAAGAAAGCCTAAGGACCTTATAGAATACTAGCAAGATAACCAATACTCCCATTATGGGAGTTCCAGAAGGAGAAACTGGGGATGGGTAGAGAGTTTATCTGAAAAAAATAATGGCTGAAAACTTCCCAAATCTGAGAAAGAAAATGAACATCCAGATTTAAGAACCTCAGAGGACTCCAATTAGGATGGGCCCAAAGAGGCCCAAATGGAGACATATTATAAATAACTTGTCAAAAGTCAAAAAGAGTGAACTTGAAAAGAGCAAAATAAATGTGAATCATTACATACAAAGGAGCTCTTATTAGATCAGTAGATTTCTCAGCAGAAACATTAGAGTACAGAGGAGAGTGGGATACTATACTCAGAAGCGCTGAAAGAAAAGACCTATAGATAAAGAACACTACAGCGACCAAAACTGTCCTTTAAAAATAAAGGAGAAATAAAGACCTTCCCAGGTAAACAAAAGCTGAGGAAGTTGATCACCACAAGACCTGCCTTACAAGAACCACTCGAGGAAGTTCTTCAGTTGAAATGAAAGGCAGCAACACACAAGCATACAAAAACAAAAATACAGGAATCTGTAATGCTGTAATGGCAATGTATAAATCACTTTTAATGTGAGTACGGAATTTTAGAAAGCATTAAAAATTATTTTAATACTATGTTAATGAATACAAAACACAGAAATATGTAGTTTGTTACACTGACAACAAAGTGAGGAAGGGATGTAAATAGCAGAGTTTTTGTATGTGATTTAAGTTGTTATCAGCTCAAGACAGATTGTTATAACTATGTTTTATGTAATCCTCACAGTAGCCACAATGAAAAAAACCTATAAAAGATGCCAAACGAAAACAAGAAAGGAATGAAAGCATGTCACTATTAAAAAAAAAGAAATCAAAATTTCACAAAAGAAAGCAGCAAGTGGGAAAAGAGTGGCCAAATATTTGTAGGACATATGGAAAAAAAATTTTTTTTATTGTCTTTTTGCCTTTATCTAGAGCTGCACCCATGGCATATGGAGGTTCCCAGGCTAGGGGTCTAACAGGAGCTGTAGCCGCCGGCCTTCGCCACAGCCACAGCAACAGAGGATCCGAGCCACGTCTGCAACCTACACCACAGCTCACAGCAACGCCGGATCCTTAACCTACTGAGCAAGGCCAGGGATCGAACCCTCAACCTCATGGTTCTTAGTCGGATTTGTTAACCACTGAGCCAAGAAGGGAACTCCTGAAAAAAAAAATTTTAATGGCAATAGTGAGTAGTTCTCTATCAATAACTACTTTAAATTTAAATGGTACAGTACTAAATGGGGAAAATGTGGTACTAAGATACCTATATTTAAAAAAAGATTGAAATTAACTTTATAACCTCAAAGAACTAAAAATAGAACAAATTTAAGCAAAAGTTAATAGCAGAAGAAAGTAATAAAAATTAGAGCATAAGAGTACCCACTGTGGCACAATGGGTAAGGATCCAATGTTGTCTCTGCAGTGCCTTCGGTTGCTACCAAGGCGTGAGTTCGATCTCTGGCCCAGCACAGTGGGTTAAGGATCTGGCATTGCCACAGCTGGGGCACAGTTTCCAGGACAGAGGTCGAATCAGAGTTGCAGCTGCCAGCCTACACTACAGCCAAGGCAACAACGGATCCAAGCTGCATCTGCAACCAACACCACAGCTCACAGCAATGCCAGATCCTCAACCCACTGTACGAGGCCAGGGACTGAACCGGCATCCTCATGGATACCAGTCAGGTTCTTAACCCGCTGGGCCACAATGGGAACTCCCAAGAAGACAGTGATCACTAATTTTAGAACTTTAATCTTATTTATTTTTAAAAAGTTCCCTCTGGGGAAAGGAGGAAAGTGATGAGAAGAGCAGCTGTGTGTTAAATTTTCCCCAGGTGAACTGGTGCAGAGGTGATTTTTTAAACTACTTAGCAATAACCACATATTGGGGTTTGAGAGCAATCTGAGACAGGTGGGAGGAAGACAGACTGTTTCAAACAAAATCAAAATACTAAAGAGAGCACTACCATCCCCTGCTACTGCATTTCTATAGAAAGCAACATATTTTTCAGGTTTTTCATTTTTTAGGAAAAGAAAGAGGCTCCCAGCAAGTAAAAAACGTTTTAAAAAACGATTTTTTTTTCCTCCTATTTTCTCCTTCTCTACTTTTGGAGAATGAACATACCATCCTGGTTTCTTACGTTAAGCCACAACTGACCTTAATTCTCAATTAGTCTATTAAAATAAGAAGAGATATTTTGAAAATAGGACTGATGTTGAAACTCAGGGTTGGGGTTAGGAACAATTTATAAAAAGGCAGTTAGGGAGTTCCCATCGTGGTGCAGTGGTTAACGAATCCAACTAGGAACCATGAGGTTGCACGTTCGATCCCTGGCCTTGCTCAGTGGGTTAACAATCTGGTGTTGCCGTAAGCTGTGGTGTAGGTCGCAGACGCGACTCGGATCTGGCGTTGCGGTGGCTCTGGCATAGGCCGTCGGCTACAGTTCTGATTCGACCCCTAGCCTGGGACTCTCCATATGCCGCAGGTGCAGCCATAAAAGGATTAAAAAAAAAAAAAGGCAGTTAGAAAAATATACTTTAGTGAACTAAAACCACAGATCCCAGATTCCTCCCAATATGCTGATCTGTCTTTGGAGACTGCCCCCTTTCTCTGACCCAACCTTTCTCCCCACAGGAGTGGGAGTGGGTCTGTGGACAGAGTAGAGGGAACTTCGTTGCATTCTGCACAAAGCACAAGTCTGGACAGCCTACAAGGGCTTAAAAAGACAGGAACCAAAAGAACTGGGATTAGGGGGAGGGGAGAAAAACTGAACTGAACAAAATTGGGATTTAATTATGATACTTTGATATTTTGATACTTTGTTCACTGTGGATATGGTTTTGATTTTCGAAACATACTGCACTGAAATAGTATCCTGGGGGGTTTCCTTATAGCACAGTGGGTTAAGGGTCTGGTGTTGTCACCGCAGTGGTGTGGGTTCAGGTCCTGGCCCAGTAACTTCCACATGCCCTAGGTGTGGAAAAAAGAAAAAAGAAACAGTATCTTGGTTGCTGGGTGCCCAAACCCAGCACCTTAAATTTTGTGCTCAAAGTGAGTGCCTTGCTCATCTTACCCTGTTTCTGGGGTTAGAACAACACTGATGAGACCTAACATGTACCCAAACAACAAGCAGTTCAAACTCCCACCTAGAATTTGCACATCTCACTTAGCTTTCCCATTGCCATCATCTGTACCACAGGACTTTGGCCTGGACCAAGAGGAAGGGAACCAGATCAGGGGTTCTGCCAGGGAATAAAACCAGGGAAATTTTGATTCTCCACTGGACCCCTGCACTTGGATTTAATCTATTAGATTTCAGTTAATACTTGTGATTTTAAAAACTGAGGACAAACATGAACAAAAATGGAAACCCTATGTCATGTTTGCTTTTGTTTTGACTTATAAATCAATGGATCCGTTACTTCTGCCTTCTTTTCAAGTAAAAAAGTTCCTTCTGTGGTGCAGTGGGTTAATGATCCAGCACTGTCTCTGCACAGTGGGTTAATGATCCGGTATTATCTCTGCACAGCGGGTTAATGATCCGGTATTATCTCCGCACAGCGGGTTAATGATCCGGCACTGTCTCCGCTCAGCGGGTTAATGATCCGGCACTGTCTCCGCGCAGTGCGTTAATGATCCGGCACTGTCTCCGCGCAGTGCGTTAATGACCCGGCACTGTCTCCGCGCAGCGGGTTAATGATCCGGCACTGTCTCCGCACAGCGGGTTAATGATCCGGCACTGTCTCCGCTCAGCGGGTTAATGATCCGGCACCGTCTCCGCGCAGCGGGTTAATGATCCGGCACCGTCTCCGCGCAGTGCGTTAATGATCCGGCACCGTCTCCGCGCAGTGCGTTAATGATCCGGCACTGTCTCCGCGCAGTGCGTTAATGACCCGGCACTGTCTCCGCGCAGCGGGTTAATGATCCGGTACTGTCTCCGCGCAGCGGGTTAATGATCCGACACTGTCTCTGTGCAGTGCGTTAATGATCCGGCACTGTCTCTTTGGTGTGTGGGCTCGTTCCCTGGCCCAGCACAATGGGTTAAGCATCTGGTGTTGCCACAGCTGTGGTGTATGTTCCAGCCGTGGCTCAGATTTGAGCCCTGGCCTGGGAACTTCCTTATGCTGTGGGCGCAGCCAAAAAAAGGGAAAAAAATGTAAAAATTCTGAGGGGGTGGCCAAGGGGTGAGTATGGTAAAATAGTGCTTTAGGTCCTATAGCTTTTTTTTTAATTGATAAACGTATTTTTGGGGGGGTTCCACTGTGGACACAAATCTGAGGAACCATTAGGTTGTGGGTTCGAGTCCTGGTCTTACTCAGTGGGTTAAGGATCTGGCGTTGCCACGAACTATGGCGTAGGTCGCAGAAACAGCACGGATCTGGCATGCAGGCCAGCAGCTATAACTCAATTCAGCTCTTAGCCTGGGAACCTCCATATGCCATGTGTGTGGCCCTAAAAAACAAAAAGAAAAAAACAAAAATTATATACATATATTTTTAATTTGGAAAGGTTAAAAATAAATAAAAAATAAGCCCTCACATATGTGGTCAAATGATCTTTGAGAAAGATGTCGAGGTTACACAACAGGGAAAGAACAGCCTCTTCAACAAATGGTGTTGGGAAAACTGGATATTCACTCGTCAAGAAGCAAGCTGGACTCTTCTTACGCCATTTACTAAAATTAACTCAAAGTGAGTTAAAGACCTAAATGTAATACTTGAAACTATAAAATGCTTAGAAAAAAAACCCTGGGAAAAAGCTTCACAACTTTAGATTTGGCAATGATTTCTTAGATAGAACACCAAAAACTCAGGCAATAAAAGCAAAAACCAACAAAATAAAACCTAAAAACCTGCACGGCAGCAATCCAATTAAAAAATGGGCAAAGGACTTGAACAGATATTTTTCCGAAGACATAACGAATGATCAACATACACCAGAAGAGATAACTCAACATCACTAATTATTAAGGAATGCAAATCGAAACCTCAGTTAGCTATCTCTTCATACTTGTTAGAATGGTCACTATTTAAAAAACAGAAAATTAACAAGTGTTGACAAGGATGTGGAGAAACTGCAACCTGTGTGCATTGTTATTAGGAATGTAAGATGGCACAGCTGCTGTGGAAAATAGTATGGAAGTTCTTCAAAAAAATAAATATAGAATTATCACATGACCCAACAATCCCACTTTTGGGTATTTGTATCCAAAAGAATTAAAAACAGGATCCTGAAGAGGTATTTGCACACCTGTGTTCTTTACAGTATTATTCACAAGAGCTAAGAGGTAGAAATCCTAAATGATCACTGATGGGTAAACAGATAAAGGAAATACGGTACTATTAAGCCTTAACAAAGAAGAAAATCCTGTCATATACTACAATACAGATGACCCCTGAGGGAGGACATTATGCTAATTAAAACAAGCCAGTCACAAAATGACAAACACTGCGTGATTCTACTTCTATGAGGTGTCCGTGTACTAATCATACTCTTAGAAAGTAGAATGACAGTTGCCAGGGGCCAGAGTAAGGAGGAATGCAAGAATTATTCAATGGATTTAAAAAACTGGAGTTCCCATCTTGGCTCAGCGGAAACGAATCCGACTAGGAACCATGAGGTTGCGGGTTCAATCCCTGGCCTCACTCAGTGGGTTAAGGATCCAGCGTTGCCGTGAGCTGTGGTGTAGGTCACAAACACGGCTTGGATCCCGCATTGCTGTGGCTCTGGCATAGCCTGGCAGCTACAGCTCCTGTTAGACCCCTAGCCTGGGAACCTCCACATGCCACGGGTGCGGCCCTAAAATGACAAAAAGACAAAAAAAATTAAAAAATTAATAAAAAATAAAAAATTATTTTCCATTCACAGCGTATATGTATTCACCAAAAAACATCTTAAGCAAAAGGATATATACTGCTAAAACATCCTCACATAGGCTGCCTCTTTTGCTTGTACGCTGTTTGGGATTCTGATTTAGTTTCCTAAGAAATAAATTATGTTAATACAAAAAAATCCATAGGGGGGAAAAAGGTTGACTCCTACTTCATGTTATCAGGAAAGTAAAATCCAGCTGAATTATCTAAATGCAAAGGACAAAACGATAAACTTTCTAAAAGAGAAAAGAGAAGAATGTCTCTATAACCTTGAGACAGGAAAAGATTTTCTGAACAGGATGCAGAAAGCACTAATAATGAAGAAAAGACCAATACGTTAGACAACATTGAGAATGCTTGTTCATCAACAGACATCATTAGGAGAGTGGAAAACACAACCACAGAGTAGGGTAAGATAGCTTCATATGCAGAAGGTATAAGAAACTCTATCAATCAATAATAACAATAAAATAAGATGGATGATCCAACAGAAAGATTAGGAAAGAAACATGAACAGACACTTAACAAAATAGGATATCCAAATAACCAATAATCATATGAAGAGACGCTCAACCTCAGTGGTAGCAACAGACAAAGGCATTTTAAACCACAGGAAGATGACACTATATAACCTGTCAAAATCAGAGTTTAACAATACTAATTGTTAGCAAAGATGAGGCGCAATAGGAACTCTTATATGCTATTGGTGGGAATGTTGTTACACTGTGGAAAACTATCTGACACTGTCTCTGAAATAAACAAACGTATCTTATGATCGAACAAGTTTACTTCTAAACATAAATGTACTGAAAGTCATGTACAGGAATGTTCTCCAAAGTGGAAATCAAATGTAAAAATTTTTTTTTTTTTTTTTTTTTGCTTTTTAGGGTCACACCCATGGCATATGGAGGTACCAGCTAGGGGTCAAATCGGAGCTACAACTGCCAGCCTACGCCACAGGCACAGGAACACAGGATCCGATCTGCGTCTGCGATCTACACCACAGTTCACGGCAACACCGGTCCTCAACCCACTGAGCAAGGTCAGGGATCGAACCTGCAGCCTCTTGGTTCCTAGTCGGACTTATTTCTGCTGCACCACAACGGGAACTCCAAATGTAAAGTTTTTATCAACAGTAGAATGCATTGATCAGCTGTGGTTTATTCACATGATGGAGTACTAAAAAGTAGTGAAAATGAACAAAATTATAGCTGTACTCAACACAGATGAATTTCACAAATGTACAATAAGATTCTGTTTAGCAAAAGATATCAAATTCAAAAAAAACAAACGAAAGACCATTTATTATGGCTTCATTTATTTAATGTTCAAAAACAGAAAAACTACAGTGGGTAGAAAAACAAAGTGCTAGAAATTAGGATAAAGGGGATTCTGGGAAACAATGCCTTGTATTTCTTGACCTCTGTGGTTGTTACATGAACAGATTCACTTTGTGAATATTTACTGAGCCGTATACTTCGTATTTATGTACTTATCCAATGTTGTATCTCAGTAAGAAAAAAATTTTAATGGCAGATGGAATAAGAAGGTCTAACTGTATGTTATATAACTAATCAAAATTCAAAAAGAAAAAATGCAGAGAGGGGTAAAGAATAACTAAAGATTAACTACAAATTTCACTCATTTTTAGTGATTTCAATTTCTCAGATCAGAACATCAATAAATTCCAAGAATGAAAAAAAAACAGGAAATTCATACCTAGATACACTGTTGTGACATTAAGTTAAAACAAAAAAAGCAGAGAAAAATAGAATTAAATGATTCAAGGAAGAGAGAGAAATTAACTATAAAGGGATCACAATTAGACTGATAACTGACTTAACTTCAAAAATAAGTTTAGAACATAGTGGAATATCATCTGAAATAGAAAAACTATCAAACTAGAGGTCTATAGCTAGTAAAACTACCTTTGAAGAACTGAAGAAAAGATATTTTCTGGAAAATGATGAAACATGAAGGGGATGAAAGAAAAAAAAAGAAAAAAATAGGGAACAAAAATTGTTTTAGATCAGCAAATTCTCATTTAAAAGAACTGGTAAAAAGACAAAAAAAAGTTTTTTTAAATTAAAAGAACTGGTCAAGAATGTACTTTAGGGAGTTCCCACTGTGGCTCAGCGGTAACAAACCCAACTAGTATCCATGAGGATGTGGGGTTCAATCCCTGGCCCCACTCAGTAGGTTAAGGACCCAATGTTGCTGTGAGCTGCAGTGTAGGTTGCAGACACAGTTCAGAGCTGGCGTTGCTGTGGCTGTGGTATAGTCTAACAGCTGCAGCTCTGATTCAACCCCTACCCTGGGAACATCCATATGCCACAGATGGGACCCTAAAAAACGGGGCCCTAAAAAACAAAACAAAGGAATGTACTTCAGGTACAAAATGACCCCACACAAAAAGAAATCTGTGATGGAAGAGCCAAAGTCATTGGTAAGTAAAGTAGGTAAATCTAAACAAACACTATTAAAACAATGATAATATTTTACAAGGGGGAAAATAGGATATAACTACATTCTGAACATTATAAGCATATAATATTAGTAAGGGAAGAAGAGATTATAATGTGATAAGGTACATATTCAGGAAAAGGGCAAAAGTATTTACTGACTTTAGACTTTGTTAATTATTCTTGTGAAACATGAATGTTTATCCTCCTTGCAAGTAGCAAAAATGAAATGGGCCAAAAAAACCTTCAAGCAATTTAAAAGGAAGGCAAAAAGAGGAGGTGGAAATTAATAATGGAAATTTTTTTAAAATAGAAAACTCCTAATAAGGTACACAAATAGATCCAAATCCATCAGCACTCTCAATAAACACAAATTGAAATCTCCAGTTAAAATTTCTCCAATGAAATCTCAATGTTAAAAGCCAACATTGTGAGAAATGGATAAGAAAACAAAATCCAGCTATAGGATACTATTTTTATAAGCACACATCATAACATATGGATAAAGAAGAGATGAAATTCAAGTAGTGGAGAAAGATGTATCAGGTTAACACAAATAATGGGAAGTCAACGGCTTTCACACAAAGAAATGAAATGACAAGATTATAAAAGAGCATTCTGAAGAGTAAACAATTTTTCTGAACGAAGTACAGCAGTACAATTAACATTTAGATTCATTTCACCTCATTTAATTCAGCTGAAGGCTTGAGCTTACTAATATCCTTTAAGAAATGTATTCTTTTGCCTAGTGTACTAGTCTCCCTTTTTGACATGTGAACATTTAATAAGCACACCAGCAATGACTTCAGGCAAAGCAGTGAGAACGTAGTCACGAGGTGAAAGTCTAGTACAGAACCCTGTAGCACAATAACAAAAGCATCCTTAAAGGCTGATATCTGTTTGCTTAGAGTATACTTGCCCAAGTAATTACAAACCCTGTTACAATTACTCACATCTTATTGCTTAACTTTATACACAAGTTAATCAAGATAGATTTTCTCAAATACTTTACTGAAATTTAGACATTCTGTAAATAATATCTTTACCTGTATATGCATGTGTACATACACACATACAAATCTACACATGTACATACACACTTCTATCTACACATACACATAACATAAAACTTACATATATGGCATATAAAAATCATAGTAATACTGTACCTCATAGGTGGTTCCATAATGGCACGTAAATTGGCATTGTCTGTTGGTTTCTGCATCTTGCTCAACATTGGTATAAAATATTACTCCATCACCAGAGCAGGATACAATCTGCTTATCATTTGTGCATGGTAAGAACTTTGCACTAAATATATTTGCTCGGTGCCCTGAACGAATTGTTGTCAAAACCTAAAACACACAGATGAAGTAGTTTTTAGTAGTTTATTATTTCCTGGAAAGAAACATCCATATTTAATGTCATCACAGTTGGGAATAAATTCTCATTTATGTTCTCATCTCAATGAAAAATTATCATTTGGGAGTTTCTGCTGTGGCATAATGGGATTGGCAGCATCTCTGCAATGCCAGAATGCAGGTTTGATCCCTGGCACAGCAGGTTAAAGATCTGGTGTTGCTGCAGCACAACTGATGGCCCACGAACTCCATTTACAACAGGGTGGCCAAAAAAGAAAAAAACAGACAAAAGTACAATTCAGAAAGATATATGCACCCACATGCTCCAAGCAGCACTAGTCACAACAGCCAAGATATGGAAGCATCCTAAATGCCCACCAGCAGATCAATGGGTTAAGATAATGTGGTACATACATGCAGTGAGATACTACTCAGTCATTAAAGGAACAAAACGCTATTTGCAGGAACATGGATGAAACTAGGGATTATCACACTAAGTGAAGTCAGAAAGAGAAAGACATACCATATATGTGGAATCTAAAATATGGCACAAATTAACCTATCTACAAAAAAGAAACAGACTCACATAGAGAACAGACTTGTAGTTGCCAAGGGGGAGGAGGTAAGGAGTGGGATGGACTGGCAGTTTGGGGCTAGCAAATATAAATTACTCTATTTAGAATGGCTAAGTGGATAAGCAATGAGGTCCTATTGTATAGTAGAGGGAACTAACTATATCCAGTCTCTTGGGATAGCCCATGATGGAAGATAATATAAAGGGAATATATATATATATATGTGTGTGTGCATATATATATATATATATATATATATATATATGTATAAAACTGGGTTGCCTTGCTGTACAGCAGAAATTGGCACAACACTGCAAATCAATTATACTTTAATAAAAAATTATCATTTGATTCCAAACTATTATAATTAGGAAAAAAGAAATTAATATCTCACATATTTTCTTCTTTTACCTCTGAGATGTAAAGAAGCTATAAGCATCATCAATTGCAATAGTGTTGAAATCAAGTCCCCCTAAAATGGAGTTACTCTGCCAAGTTCATGATTAACCTCTATATCCAAAATATTATTTCCTTTCTTGTCCAGTACTGTTACCCTCAAGACCAAGGAGAATGAAAGAAAAGGGGGAACTGACGTTGAGCGGGAGCCTATGGGGCCTTCCCAGGCATAATAGCCTGTCCCTGTTTTTTATGGTAGGAAAAAGGCTTCAGCCTCCTAGAGTTACAGCCTCTCTGAGTTCCAAAGGGCAGATTCAAACAGTTACTAATCAGGAGACTGAAGGAATGCAGAAGCAGCAAGGAGCCAGGTTCCGGCTCTCTTTTCTTTGGCGGCAGGAGAGGAGCTGTGTATAAGCATTCGCTGCGCATCTCCGAGTTCTTCTACAGGAACTAAGGCCTCCACCCAGATGGAGGATGGGAACTTCAGGCTGAGCACAAGTATGTGGACCTCAGACTGGCTGGAACCAGAAGGCTGATGACTGGGATTCCTGGAACTTCGTCCTGTTACCTCACCACCGGCCAATCAGAGGAGGGTTACGCAGTCTGCAGCTCTCCCCCCAAATTTTGTGTATAAAAACGTCTTTCCTGAAACCCACGGGGAGACTGGGTGTTTTGAGCAGAGGCCACCCAATCTCTGCAGTAAACCTTTCTCTGCTCCAAACTCCAACATTTTGGTTTGTCTGGCCTCACTGTGTGCTGGTCACACGAGCCTGGGATTGACAACAGTGCCTTGAAAATTAAATACACATATTTTCACCTACGTGACGTATCTGACTTATTCATAAACTCTCAGTAAATATGAAAAAACTATTTTCATTGACTTTTGAAACTATTTACTAGACAATTATTGAGTTATTCCCTTTCAGGGTGAAGAAATAAAAATAAACTGAATTTAAATGAATCATAAAATTAAAGTAATGAAATGGCACTGATGAGAATACAGCAAAAGGTGCTACATCTAACCTCCTAATAATTTTAAAAAGTGGAATTCCTGTGATTAAAGTTTAAAATAAACATTTTAATATTTGTAACATATATTGCAAATAAAGGACAAAAGCCCCCAACAGTGCTTAAAAATTGAGGGGGTAGGGGAACTGATTTTCTTTTTTAAATGGGCAAAAAATCTGAATAAATAGTCCGGAGATATAAAATGGCCCTTAGAACTGTGAAAAAGCACCCAACTTCATTCAAAAAAGCAAATGCAAATTGAAAATACTTTGATATCCTAATTCCTACTTTTCAAATTGCAAAAATTTACCTTGACAATACACTATACAAGTGAGTACTGGAGGTAGGGGCGGGGGGACATCATGCTCTTAAATGATTCCGCTGGGAATGCTAAATGGTTCAAGACCAGTGGAGAGGAATTTAGCCATACATCACAAAACCACATACACATTAACCCTCTGATCAGATAAGTCTATTTCTAGGAATTTACCCTGAAGATTATATATACCTCCAACAATATCCAGAAAGAAAAGCACAAATTATTTACTGAGTTATTCAGAATAACAAAACACTGGAGAATAGCTGAATAAATTATGGTACATACCCGTAATGTATATAGAATGAGAATTTAATACAATGGGAATACAGTGTGCTTTCAAAAAAAAAAGTGCTCAAAAAAAAAAGGAATATGTCAAAACACAGAAAAAAAAAGTTGCTTTAGTTCACTTTAAATGTCTTATTGAACAAAACGGCAATTCAAGCATCAAAAAGAATACCAGTAGGAGTTCCCCTCATGGCTCAGCAGTTAGCGAATCCGACTATGAACCATGTGGTTGTGGGTTCAATCCCTGGCCTCGCTCAGTGGGTTCAGGATCTGGCATTGCCGTGAGCTGTGGTGTAAATTGCAGATGTGGCTAGGATCCAGCGTTGCTGTGGTTGTGGCGCCTGCTGGCGGCTACAGCTCTGATTAGACACCTAGCCTGGGAACCTCCATATGCTGCAGGTGTGGCCCTAGAAAAGGCAAAAAGGCAAAAAAAAAAAAGAATACCAGTAATAGGTTATGACTTACTGAACAAAAGTAAAAATCTAGGATAGAGTAAAAATGAGTATACGGGTTCGATCGCCAGCCTCACTCAGTGGGTTAAGGATCTGGTGTTGCCGTGAACTGGGGTATAGGTTTGCAGATGTGACTAGGATCCCATGCTGCTGTGGTGTAGGCTGGCAGCTACAGCTTTGATTCAACCCCTAGGCTGGATACCTCCATATGCCACAGACGCAGCCCTAAAAAAAAAAAAAAAAAAAAAAAAAAAAAAAAAAAAAAAAAAAAAAAAAAAAAAAAAAAAAAAAAAGCAAACAAACAAAAAAAAAGGGACAAAAAAATCTATAATCCCATAGTAATTTTTTTTAAAACAGGGGCAAACAAAGTAAATGCTCTTATTTACAGAATAATGTCTATTAATAAATGTAGAAGGAATCACAGAAATAAAAATCACTATTTGTAACAACATAACCACAACTAAGTAAGGCAAGAATCAATAAATACTGAAACCGCTATATGAAATATTGTTATGGAACAAAATGTTCACACAATCTCAGCACACTACCACAGAGACAGCTTATTAACCACAAAGAGTAAATGTACCTACACAATGGAAAAAACAAACTTAACATCACCAATTAGGGAAAAATTAATATCATATACTACAACGTCACGAAGAATTCTTAGCAAATATTTTTAATTCTAATCTATTCATGAGGAAACAACCAGACAAATCCAAATGGAGGGACATTCTATAAAAACAACTTGACTGGTATGTCAATACAACAGCAAAACAACATATCAATGTCATGAAAGACCAAAAATCTGGATGAATTGTTCTAAAGGAGGCTAAGGAAATATGACAACTAAAAGAAATGTGTGATGCTGGATTGGGGGCAAGACTGAAAGAGGCATGGCAGCAATAAAAAAAAAAAATTACCAAAACAAATGGGAAAATCTGAATATGAACTATATATGTATACACGATTATGTGCATATATATACATATGTAATAGGATTTCAGGATACGGAAACATCAAGTTTTGCTCTGTTAAGTCAGAACAATTAAGTAAAGTTATCTCTGAAATAAAACTATGGCCTGTCGTTTAACCAAGAACAGCCTCAATACCAAACACTTTTTAAGCTGAAGAACCACAAAAATTTATTTAAATACCTTAACTATTTAAATGTGGAAAAAAAATACATGGACAATTTATTCTGTAAGACTGCTAATATTAAACAATCCAGGCTGCCAATCTACCACGTTCTCACTTACATAAAAATATTTGTATACTTAGTCTCATACACAAAGTCAGAAAAAGAGGCAATAAAAATAAGAATATAATCCTAATTAAAACTGGATCTGAGGAGTTTCCTGATGGCCTAGCAGCTGAGAATCTAGCGTTTTTCACTGCTGTGGTTTGGTAACTGCTGTGGCATGGATTCGATCCCTAGCCTAGGAACTCCTGTATGCCGTGGGCACAGCCCAAAAAAAATACAAAAATAAAAACCTCGATATGATATCCCAGTTTAATGAATTGGATATTATGAAACATTTCATTAGATCCCAGCCACTGTTTGCAAACTGATAAAATCCGGTTTCTTAAATTGCTTGGCTGAAGATTAGATTCGGAGCATAAAAGAAAAAAAAAAATCAGTCTTTTTTTCCCCAAAGACTAGTTTACTGAGATAATGTCACTTTGGGCAACTTTATCCACATGGATAAAATGAAGCATACTTACATTTTCTAGAGTCAAAAGGCTGAAAGAAATCCAATGTTAGCGTCAGGAAACAAGCGACCTTACAGGTGATAACTTCCAAATCATATAACAAACTTTAGCAAAATAAGGATATTCTTTACAAATGCCCACTCCATGATTATTCACTCTTTCTTAATTATCAGCTTCTTGATTTTTTTTATCTCATTAAGTCGTAGATTTTGAAAACCACTTTACCTTTCTGCTGTAAGGATTACTAATTACTAACTTGGTGTCATCTGAGCCAGATAAAATGTATTCTCCAGTCTCATTCCAACAGATTGTATTAACCTAAAAAGAAAGCAAAAGAAAAATTTAGGTAAACTGAAAATAAAAACAAGTATGCCATCTTGGCTTAGCTGACTGTTCAAAATATAAACCACCAATGAGATTATGTCTATGGTAAACAGTATTTACTGGTTTACTTATTGAAAATACACACTGAAAGCCATTTAGCAAACACAGTGCTTAATAAATTCACAATGAAATATGTGAGTCTTTAACTTTTACTTAAATTTATTTTAATTATTATCTATTTTATATCCAGAGACATAAAACCAAGCCACCTAAAAAAGAATTAGAGAAACTCACTACAGAGCTACAGTAAACAAGGCCACGTAGTACTGTAATGATCACAGACACATAAAGCAGCGGAATGGTATTGAGTCTAGATATAAGGCTTTTTTTTTTTTTTTGTCTTTTGCATTTATGTGGAGCCGCATCCGCAGCATATGGAGGTTCCCAGGCTAGGGGTCTAACAGGAGCTGTAGCTGCCGGCCTACACCACAGCCACAGCAACTCGGGCTCTGAGCCGCGTCTGCAACCTTCACCACAGCTCACGGCAACACCGGATCCTTAACCCACTGAGCAAGGCCAGGGATCGAACCCGCAACCTCATGGTTCTTAGTCGGATTCATTAACCACTGAGCCACGAAGGGAACTCTGAGTCTAGATATAAGGTTTATATTTTCAGTCGGGTAACTCTTGACCAAGACCAAAGAAAAATCTTTTCAACAAATGGTGCTAAGACAACTGTATATATACACAAGTGAAAGAATGAATTTGGACCTCTCCTTCACACCAAAAAACAAAAATTCATCGAAAATGATCAAAGAGTCAAGTGTAAGAGTAAAACGTAAAACTAAAAATTTTTAAACTTTTCAAAGGAAACAAAGATATCAATCTTCATGAAAACTAAGGTCACAATGAATTACTATTTCACGTCCATTAAGATGGCTACACTAATTTAAGAAAAAGAAAACATAAAATTAAGAAGAGTTAGAGAGAAGGTCAAGACACTGGAACCCTGATACATTTCTGGGAGGAATGCAAATGAGTACAGCTATTTGGAAAACAGTTTGAAAGCATCTGAAACACTGAAAAAGAATTACCGTACGAGCCATCAATGCCACAAGATATATACCAGAGAGAATTGAAAACATGTCACAAATCACTTGTACACACTTGTTCATAGCTGCCTTATTCATGATAGCCAAAAATGTAAGCAACGCAAATACTTACCAACTAATGAATAAACAAAATGTAAGTGATCCATTTGCTCATAATAAAATATCCATCAATGAAGTATTATTCAGCCATAAAAAGAAATGATGCACGCTGAAACATGGATGAACCTTAAAAACACTGTGCTAGTGAAAAAGTCAGTCTGAAAGGCTACATATTATGTGGTTCATGTACATAAAAGTATAGGATAAGTTTATTTACAGAGACAAAAAAGCAGACTAGTTACTGTCAAGAGCTAGGTTGAGGTGAATGAGAATGACTGATAATTGGTATGGACTTTCTCTTTTGGATGGTGAAAATATACAGGAATTAGTGGTGACAGCTATACAACTTTATGAATGCAGTAAAAAAAGGCACTGAACTGCACCCTTAAAATAGATGAACTGTGAATATCTGAATTAAAAAAAAAAAATTATTGGAGTTCCTGTCGTGGCTCAGTGGTTAACGAATCCGACTAGGAACCATGAGGTTGCGGGTTCGATCCCTGGCCTTGCTCAGTGGGTTAAAGATCCGGCGTTGCCATGAGCTGTGGTGTAGGTCGCAGATGAGGCTCGGATCCCACGTTGCTGTGGCTGTGGGTGAAGGCTGGCAGCTACAGCTCCTGCTAGAACCCTAGCCTGGGAACCTCCATATGCCATGGGTGTGGCCCTAATTAAGGCAAAAAGAAAAAAATAAATAAATAAAAATTTAAAACAATTAAAAAACAAATTACTGACTTCTACTTTCAGTCAAGATGGAGACACAAGGACCAGATTTACCATCACATCTGAAATAACAAAAAAATAGTAGAATATACATTCTTTTTAAGTATACATGAAATGTTTTCCAGTATAAAAAATAGTTATTTATGGGCCATAAAACAAATCTCAGTATATATAAAAAAATAGAAAAATAAAAAATAAAAAAAATAAAGAAATCACAAAATAAATTACAAATTATTTTGAACTGAATGACAATAAAAACAAAACAAATAATGTATGGGTTACAGCTAACAGAGTGCTTGGAAATTTATAGCATAAAAACACCTATATTAGAGAAGATAAAGGTCCCATAACAATAACCCAAAAAGCTATAAAGAGAAGACCAATGAAACCAAAAGCCAAAAGAAGAATGGAAGCAACAAATATAAGAGCGGAAGTCAATGAAACAGAAAACAGGAAAACACAGGAAATTAGAGAAACCAGAAACTCATGCTTTGAGAAGACAATTAATGAACCTCTATCCAGACCAATGAAGAAAAAAAAGGGGCAAAGGGAGTTCCCACTGTGACCCAACAGTATTGGAAGTGTGTCTGCGGCACCAGGACCCAGATTCAATTCCCGGGCCAGCACAGTGTATTAAAGGATCTGGCTTTGCCGCAGTTGTGGCATAGGTCACAACTGTGATTCGAATCTGATCCCTGGTCGAGGAACTCCATATGGCATGGGGGGGCCAAAAGATGAAAAAAAAAGAGACAAAGAAAAAGAAGGGGAAGGTAACTTATTACCAACATCAGGAATGAGAGCAGTGACATCATTAACTATACATTCTATAAATATTTAAACATATAAAAGAATATTGTGAAAAACAATTTTATTCAATAAATTCAATAACTTGGGAAGTTGAAAAAATCATTGAAACACAAATACTAAACAAAATTTAATTAATACAAAGTCCATTTTTATTAAGGAATTGCAATTAGAATTTTCAACAAAGAAAACTCCAGGCCCAGACTGCTTCACTGGTCAGTTTCACCAAATTTTTTTTGTTTGGGATTTTTTTTTGATTTTTTGGGCAGGGGGCATGCCTGAGGCACCCATAAGTTCCTAGGCAGGGATCAAACCCACGCCACATCAGTAACCAGAGCCAAAGCAGTGACAGTGCTGGATCCTTACCCCAGCTGAGCCACAAGAGAACTCCTGACAAATATTAAAAAAAAAATAATAATGAAAATTCTTTACTAAGTCTTTTAGAAAATTAAAGAGGACCATATACTTCCCAACTCATTGGTACAAGAAAACTATGGACCAATACCCTTAATACGCACATAAAAATTTTAAAACAAAATTTTAAAAACAATAAAACAGTATAAGAAAATATGTAATACAATCATGACTCAAGATTTATCTCTAGAACGCGACTGGTTTGACATTCAAATATTAATACAATTTGTGATTTTTCAGAAACTAAAAAAAAAATCATATGACCATAGAAATAAATGCACAAAAGACATCTGAAAAGGATCCAACAATAATCCATAATAACAGCTCTCAGCAAAGAAGAAAGGATTTTTTTTTCCAACCTGACAATGAATATCTATTAAAAAACCATCATCCCTGGGATTTCCCATTATGGCTCTGCAGCTTACAAACACGGCTAGCATCCATGAGGACTCGGATTGATCCCTGGTCTTGCTCAATGAGTTAAGAATCTGGCGTTGCCATGAGTTGTGCTGTAGGTTGCAGACATGGATTGGATCCTGCGTTGCTATAGCTGTGGTGTAGGCTGGCAGCTGCAGCTCCAATCTGACCCCTAGCCTGGGAACTTTCATATGTCATAGGTTTGGTCCTTTGGCATATGAAAATAAACCAGCAAAGCCATCATACCTTTTTTTTTTTTTTTGTCTTTTTCCCTTTTCTAGGGTCGCACTCACGGCATATGGAGGTTCCCAGGCTAGGGGTCTAACAGGAGCTGTAGCCGCTGGCCTATGCCACAGCCATAGCAACACAGGATCCGAGCCGCGTCTGCGACCCACACCACAGCTCACGGCAACGCTGGATCCTTAACCCACTGAGCAGGGCCAGGGATCGAACCCGCAACCTTATGGTTCCTAGTCAGATTCGTTAGCCACTGAACCATGACGGGAATTCCGCCATCATATTTAATAAAAACTGGATACTTTCCCTCTAAGAACAGAACAAGACAAGGATGTCTGCTCTCACTTCTGTTCAACACTGTCTAGAGTACCAGGTAGTGCTATAAGCCAAGAAAAAGAAATAAAAGGAAACCAGACAGGAAAAGAAGTAAAACTATTTTTATTCTGAGATGACATGATTATGCAGAATATCCTACAGTATCTTTTTGAAAGGGATCGAAACTAATAAGTGGTTTAGGAAGTTTGAAGGATACAGATGAATACCATATTCCCTCAGCATCCATCCAGGACCCTTCGACAAATGCCAAAATCTGCAGATGCTCAAGTCCCTTACATAAAATGGAGCAGTAGAGCTGACTCTCGGTACCTACAGATGAGGAACCTGTAGATATGGAGGTATGAATGTCTGTAAAAATAGCACAAGGAAACCACATTTTGATATCACCAGATATCTATCAGAATGTCTAAAATTAAAAAGAATAACTACATCAGGTCTGAAGGAAGAGACAATAATATAATAGTAACAAACTTCAACACCCCACTTTAAGCAATGGATAAATCAGAGACAGAAAATCAGTAAGGAAACATTAGACTTGAACTACACTTTAGATCAAATGAATCTAACAGATGTACACAGAACTATTCCATTGCACAACAGCAGAACAGACAGTCTTCTCATGTGCACACAGAACATTTTCCAGGATAAATCATGTTAAGATCACAAAACAAGTATCAGAAAACTTTAAAAAAAAATTAAATCATACCAAATATCTTTTCTGACTACAGTGGTATAAAAACAGAAATCAACAGGAGGAAAACAAGAGGAAAATTCCACCAACATGAACAAACTAAATAACACACTCCTGGACAACATAAGTGTCAAAGAAAAAAAGCAAAAAATTTCTTGAGTCAAGTGAAAATGGAAACAAAACATATGGGATGCAGCAAAAGCGGTTTTAAGCAGGGAGTTCATAGAAACCAATGCCTACATTAAAAAAAAAGAAAGAAAGATCTCAAATAAATCTAACTTTACACACTGAGGAACTAGAAAAGAAAAATTCCAAAGTTGGCAGAAGAAAGTATTTAACAAAGATCAGAGTGGAAATGAATAAAATAAAGGATAGGGAAATAAAAAGCCAACAAAACTAAGGGTTAGGGTTTTTTTTTTTTTTTTTGCTTTTTTTAGGGCCAAACCCATGGCATACGGATGTTCCTAGGCTAGGGGTCGAATCAGAGCTACAGCTACAGGCCTACAGCCACAGCAACACAGGATCCAAGCCACATCTGTGACCCACACCACAGCTCAAGGCAACAGCCACACCCCTGACCCACTGAGCAAGGCCAGTGATAGAATCTGCATCCTCATGGATTCTAGTCAGATTTATTCCTGCTGTGCCACAAACTCCCAAGAGTTCAATTTTTGAAAATACTAACAAAATTGACAAATCTTTAGCTAGACTTAAGAAGAAAGAAAAAGACTCAAATAAATAAAATTATAAATGAAAAAAGACATTACAACTGATACCACAGAAACAGAGAATCATAAGAGACTACTATGAGCAATTATACACCAACAAAATAGACAACCTAGAATGAATTACTAGAAACATGTAACTGACCAAGACAGAATCATGAAAAATAGAAAACATGTAAAGAGTAAAGAGATTAAATCAAAACCCTTCCAACAACAACAACAAAAGCCTAGGACCAGGTAGCTTTACAGGAATTAAATGTTTATGAAACACTAGAAAGAATTAATTAACCCTTCTCAAAGTCATCCAAAAAATGGAAGAGGAAAGAACACTCCCAAACTCATTTTCTGAGACAAGCAAAACCCTCATACCAAGGCCAGATAAGGATATTACAAGAAAAGAAAACCATAAGCCAACATTCTAATGAATATAGAGGCAAAAATTTTCAACAAAATAGTGCAAACTGAATTCAAAAGCACATTATATAGCACTGGAAACTGTCTAATCACTTATGATGGAGCATGATAATGTGAGATAAAAGAATGTATACATGTATGTGTAACTGGGTCAACTTGCTGTACAGCAGAAAACTGACAGAACACTGTAAACTAGCTATAATAGAAAAATTAAAATCGTTATAAATGAAAAAATAATTTTTTTTTAAAAAGCACATTAAAAGGATCATACACCATAATCAAATGGCATTATCACTGGGATGAAAGAATGGTTCAATATAAACAAATCAATAAATGTAATACACCATGTTAATGGAATGAAAGATAAAAACAATATGATTCTCAATAAATACAGAAAAAGCATTTGACAAAATTCAACATCTTTCATGATAAAAATTCTCTACAAATTAGGTATAAAGGAACACATCTCAACATAATAAAGGCCATATATGACAAGCCCACAGCCATTATCATATTCAATGGCAAAAGACTGAAAGTTTTTCCTCTAGGATCAGGAACGAGACAAGGATATCCATTCTCATCACTTTTATTCAACATGATACTGAAGTCTCAGCCAGAATAATTAGACAGGACAAAGAAATATCCAAATTGGAAATAAACAAGTAAAACTGTCTCCATGTGCAGATGGCCTGATGTTACGTATAGAAAATCCTGAAAACTCCACCAAAAATTTGGTAGCACTAATAAATGAATTCATTAGTTTCAAGACATAAAATCAACAGGAGTTCCCGTCGTGGCTCAGGGGAAATGAACCAGACTAGGAACCATGAGGTTGCGGGTTCGATCCCTGGCCTCACTCAGTGGGTTAAGCATCTGGCGTTGCCGTGAGCTGTGGTGTAGGTTGCAGACGCAGCTCGGATCTGGCATTGCTGTGGCTGTGGTGTAGGCTGGCGACTACAGCTCCAATTCAACCCCTAGCCTGGGAACCTCCACATGCCACAGGTGCGGCCCCTAAAACGATTAAAGAAAAAAAAAAGATATAAAATCAACAAACAAAAAACAGCTGCATTTCTATGTACTAACAATGAACTATCTGAAAAAGAAATAAAGAAAACAAGCACATTTACAGTAGCATCAAAACCAATTATATACTCAGGAATAAATTTAACCAAGGAGCTGAAAGATCTATACCACAAAGATCAGAAACATTGAAGACAGAAATAAACAAAGATGTACGTGTTATGTATGAGAAGAGCTAATATTATTCTATACTACCCAAAAGCCATCTATAGATTCAAGACAATCCCTACCAAAATTCCAATGGCAATTTTTACAGAAACAGGAAAAAAATCCTAAAATTTGTATGGAACCACAAAAGATCACAAATAACTGAAGCAATCTTAAAAAAGAAAAACAAAGCTGAAGGCATCGAACTTGCTGACTTCAAACTATATTACAAAGCTGTGTTTATCAAAATAGTATGGTATTTACTTAAAAACAGACACATAGATCAACAAAATAGAATAGAGGGCCCAGAAAATAACCCATGCATATATATTAATTTACGACAAAGCGAAAAGAACAATCTCTTCAATAAACAGTGTTGGAAAAACTGGATGTTTACATGCAAAACAAAATTAACCTGAAATAGACTATGGACTTAAACATAAGACCTGAAGCATTAAAATTCCTAGAAAAAAATATAGTGAAAAGGTCCTTCACCTTGACCTTGGCAATGATTTTTGGACAAGACACTGAAAACACAAGCAACAAAAACAAAAATCAGGAAGTTCCTGTTGTGGCTCAACAGATTATGAACCAGACTGGTATCCATAAAGACATGGGTTCAATCCCTGGTCTCACTCAGTGGGTTAAGCATTTGGCACCGCCATGAGCTGCACTGTCATTATTTACAATAGCCGAGACATAGAAAGAACGTAGGTGATTGGCAGTGTATGAATGAATAAAGAAAACATGATACATACACACACATATATATATACAAACACATACACTGGAATATTATTCAGTCATTAAAAAAAAAGGAAATCCTAACATTTGCAACGTGGATGAACCCGGAGGGCCAGATAAAGAATGACAAATACTGTGTGATATCACTTATGTGTGGAATCTAAAAAATGCTCAACTGACAGAAACAGAAAGTACATTCCCAGAGGCTAGGAAGGCAGAAGAAATGAAATGTTCAAAAGGTATAAACTTCCAGTTACAAGTAAGCTCTGGGACCCAGTTCCCTGGTGGCGCAGGGAGCAGGGACCTGACACTGATACTGCTGCTGTGGCTCAGGTTTGGTCCCTGGCCTTGGAACTTCCATATGTCACAGACATGGCCAAAAAAAAGGTTCTGGGATCTCATGTACAGCATGGTGGTTACAGTTAACAATACTATACTTGAAAGATGCTAACAGGAGTTCCCGTCGTGGCGCAGTGGTTAATGAATCCGACTAGGAACCATGAGGTTGCGGGTTCGATCCCTGCCCTTGCTCAGTGGGTTAACGATCCGGCGTTGCCGTGAGCTGTGGTGTAGGTTGCAGACGCGGCTCGGATCCTGCGTTGCTGTGGCTGCGGTGCAGGCCAGTGGCCACAGCTCCGATTAGACCCCTAG
>PVHT020000014.1:415641-433774 GCA_004024745.2 Catagonus wagneri
AACGAATCCGACTAGGAACCATGAGGTTGCGGGTTCGATCCCTGCCCTTGCTCAGTGGGTTAACGATCTGGCGTTGCCGTGAGCTGTGGTGTAGGTTGCAGACGCGGCTCGGATCTTGCGTTGCTGTGGCTGCGGCGCAGGCCAGTGGCCACAGCTCCGATTAGACCCCTAGCCTGGGAACCTCCACATGCCGCAGGTGTGGCCATAAAATGACAAAAGGCAAAAAAAAAAAAAATAATAAGTACCAAATGTGTGCTAGGTACTATCTCTCGACACTAGACGAAGAAAATAAACTTACAAAGATATTTTTAGGACCAGAGTGCTAAAGTAGAGGTAGGCAAGAGTACAGACTATGAACAAATAAATCAATGTATAATTTTAATGTCAGACAGTGATATGCACTACAGGGGGAAAAAAACAGAAGAAAGGGAAAGATACTGATCACGAGTGGGGATCCATTAGAGTGGTCAGAGAAAACTTCTCTATTAGGTAATACTTAGAGCTAAATGAAATAAGCTTCAAAGATATGTGAGGAAGAGCATTCTAGGCAAAAGACATAAAATACATAAGACAGAGGTGTAGCTGGTGTACTTAAAGGAACAGCAAAAAGATGAGTTGACTGAAACAAACATGTATCACAGAACAGTAAAGGATGAAATGGAGAAAAAAGCAAGCGCCAAATCATGTAGGGCTGCTGAAGCAATAAGGCTTTTTGGGTTTACTCTAAGTAAGCTAGAAACCCATTGGATGGTTTTGAGCAGCTGGGTGTGTTCATCTATAAAACAGGTGATATATTACATAATTTTCTCCATAAATGTTCTTCCTACCCTCTCCTTATGAAGAGTTTAACAAAAACGAAGAAATGTACACATGTGGAATTTCCGTTGTGGCTCAGTGGTAACAAACAAATCCATGAGGATATAGGTTCGATCCCTGGTCCCACTCAGTGGGTTAAGGATCCAGTGTTGCAGTGAGCTGTGTAGGTAACAGACATGGCTTGGATCTGGCGTTGCTGTAGCTGTGGCTATGGCATAGGCCAAGCAGCTCTAGCTGTAACTAGACCTCTAGCCTGAGAACTTTCATGTGCCACAGATGTGACCCTAAAAAAAAAAAAAAGAAATGTGCATATGTATAAAACTTATTAACAATGTTTACTGAATTTCAACTTTTAGAATACATGGACAAATTCCAGAAAGTAACAATGGCTACAGAATATAAGGTAAATGTAATCGACATGACAACATAAAATCATATGTAGCTGAAAGTGGTGTGAAACAGAAAGAGATAAGAAGGTGGAAGGAAGGGTGAAAGCATTAAGTGGTCTATTTTACAGCATGAAGACTCCAGAAATACTGTCTGTGACTCACAGAAAAACAAAAAGATGTTTATGTATGTTGTTTAAAGTTACAGTGACTACAGAGGAGACTGAGAACAGTAAAAAAAAGTTTCTGAGAAGCCTAAATCTTAGAAAACTGTATAAATTACTTAATTCCTCTTCTATCATAGCAGGAAATCAATAGACAATGCCCAAATTTGACAATTCAAGAAAAACCAGTATAAGAATGACAGATATGACAGAAATCACCAGAAGATGTGAAACAGAAAACAACTGAAAGACGTTACTTAAGGAAGATAAGAAAGCAATAAAGGAATGCAGGACATGTCTATTGTTTTTTGTTATGATCCATTTTCACCATAAACATGTACTATTTTGATCCCTTCCTTTCAAGGAATGGCTGTTAAGTTTTAAATTAAATAATATATACCTAAACTGTATTTACAGCATAACTGTAATTCCATAATTGTGGACAGAAAAAAGGTAACAGTCTGGAAGGTAGGACTACGGACATTTTTTTCCCTCTTTGCTTAAGCTTCAACAGTTGGATTCTGGGAGTTCCCTTGTGGTGCAACAGGTTAAGGACCTGGTGCTGTCACTGCAGTGGCTTGGGTCACAGTTATGGCAAGGATTTGATATCTGGCCCAGGAACTTCCACATGCAGCAGGCATGGCAAGAAAAAAAAAAAGTTTAAAAAATGTTGGATTCCAGAGTTCCCGTCATGGTGCAGTGGAAACGAATCCGACTAGGAACCATGAGGTCGCGGGTTCAATCTCTGGCCTTGCTCAGCAGGTTAAGGATCCGGCGTTGCCATGAGCTCGCAGACATGGCTCAGATCCCTCATTGCTGTGGCTCTGGCGTAGGCCGGCAGCTACAGCTCCGATTCAACCCCCAGCCTGGGAACCTCCATATGCTGCAGGTGCGGCCATAAAAAGACAAAAAGAAAATGTTGGATTCCTTAGAGTTAAGGCCTAGACCGCCTTTACACTTTGCAATTTCTTCTTGTGTTCTCTTCCAAGTCTCAAATTTTCAATTAGCAGCCATAACAGTGTTTTCCAAAGTACAATCCATGAATTACCTAGATCAAAATCACCTAAAGTGTTTATTAGAATACAGCTTTCATTGCCTTAAAGCCAAGAAATTTGTTCTTCTTTGTTTTGGTGCCTTAATTTCTTTTAAAAAGAAAGAAATTTTAAAAGTAGAATTGAGATAATCTTCTCCTAATGAAATAGGTATCCCAATATTATAGGAACAGTATGTCCTTATGTATGTAAATGAATTCAATCTGATTTTCAGTAATCACTAGCCCTTACTTGTCTGTTGACTCTTGGAAATATCAAAACCCAGCCTAGCAAACTCAGACAATAGTGCTTGTTTGATAAAGAAGTTCCTCAACTCTCTTGCCTTTGTCAACCATACTATAAGTCTTACTATACACACAATCTAGGATCTGTGTATTGAATGAATTAATGGAATAATTAGAGGACTAAAGCAGAGTAAAGGAAACCAAGTAAGAGGATACTGTAGAAGTCCAGAGAAGAGAAGTTAGCTTAAATTAGCACAAAGATAGAGAGAAGTGGGTGGACTCCAGATATATTCTAGAAGTCTTATTTATTAGAGAATAGACTAGATGTAAAAGTTGAGAGTAATAGGGAGAGCAAAGATAACTTGAAAATTTTCTACTTAAATAGCTGGATGAATGATGGTGCTATTTATTGAAATACAGAACGCTATGGATTTAGGGGAAACAATCTAGTATTTGGTTTAGCTATTTGAATCCTATGATCAATCTTACCATCACTAACACTAGGTCACAATCCAACAGTGTACGCCTCTTCAGGCTACATAATATGAAGCACACAGTATCACCTATGCATATTCCTGCCCCCAAAGATGGATCTGAATCATCAAACCTCTAGAAGTATCTTCCATTTACAGGAAATACAAAGGATGTATAAACAAATTACACGACACTACAAAAAAACAAACCAGTATCTAGAATGTGGGACAACGTATAGGAAAACTGACTCTGTTGCTGTAACAAGTTAATGGGAGGGACAAACAAAGGGTAAGATTACTCTAGATGAACAGACGTTCAGGAGGCACATCAAGGTATGGACTTTGCCTGGATCCTCTTTTGAACAAAAAACTAAAAAAGACGTTTTCTCTTTTGGCTATACCCACAGCATATGGAAGTTTCCGGGCCAGGGACTAAATCCAAGCCAGAGCTGTGACCTATGCCACAGCTGTAGCAACGCCAGATCCTTAACCCACTACACCAGGCCAGGGATCGAGCCTGCACCTCAGCAGCGACCCAAGCCACTCCAGAGACAATGCCAGATCCTTAACCAGCTGCACCATGGCAGGAACGCCTAAAAAGACATTTTTAAACAATGAGGAAAATTTGATTTTGATACCAAAAATATACTGTCAATCTTGTTAAATTATATAATGGCATTTTAATTACATAAGAAAAATTTCCATTGCTTTTTGGTTACATATGGCGTGAAATGATAGTATATCTGAGCTTTGCTTTAAAATACTTCAGCCAGGAGGAAGAAAAAAAAAAGGAAAAATGAAATGGAAAAAGAACGTGTGCCAAAATCTTGGTAACTGCTAAATCCAGGTGCTGAGTACATGAAAAGCATGACTGAAGTTTCCATTAACAATATTTAAAAACAGCAGGGCTTTGGTTTGACCCAGTTAAATTTGGGGTGCTATTAGACATGCAACTGGAAATATTAAGAAGAGAGTTATAAAATATGAATATGGAGTTCTAGGAAGAGGTGGAAAGTTGGAAGTCATGTATTTTTTAGCCACAGGACTACACAGAAACGTTTAGAAAAGGAACGAGTTTGAGGGTGGGAGGAGTCAAGACAGAGTGTTAGTACCGTTAACATTTGATGAAGAAGTGGAGGAGTCAGATAAGATGGAGATGATGCAGCAAGTATATGAGACAGAAAGAAAACCAAGACAATGTGGGTTAGCAGAAACCAAGAGAAAAAGTATTTCAAAAAAAAAAAAAAGTATTCAACCAATGCCTCAGGTTTCTGAGAAGTGACCACTAGACTTGCAGATATGAAGATCACAGTACCAGTAGAGCCAAAGAGATGAAAGTAATTTCCTAAATTCAAAATATAATTTTAAGTTTTAATGTAAAGCTTATTTATCCCATTTTATTACAGTTAGTCACAATCTCTTCGGGGAGGATTGGGGCATTTCCTCAAACATCTGAATACTTAGTATTAAAGTCCTTCATAGCTGAGAATTAACTATTACTTACACAGCCATCATGCACATTCAGGGTTGCTTCAAGTTTTAATCTTTGGATAAATTCTCTTCTTCCTGTTTAAAAAGAAACAAAGGACTAAATAAATCATACAATTTATTGCTTAGAAAAGCATAACACTGAAGTTAAGAGCCAAGGAACTGACATGAGGTAAATTCAAGCTCTAATTTCAATTCCTTCATTTATAAGCTGAGTGACACTGGGCAAATTATCTCCTCCTTAGACCTATTTTTGTCAGTAGAGTACCTACCTACCTACCTACCTACCTATCTCATGTGATTATTGTAAGGATGAAGTGATTCAAGGACAGAAAGTGCTTAACACACTATCTGGACCACAGTAAACACTCAAATGTTCCCTTCATTTATCCATTCACTCAACAAATACATTGCATACTTACTCTCCATTCCTGGTGGTGTTCTAGGAGCTAGGAATACAACGATAAAACAAAACAGAAAAATATACCTGACTCTAGTGGTGTTAAGGGAAGACAATAAACAACATGTGATTTCATGAAGGTGTGATGTAGAAAAATAAAGCAGAGAAAGGGGCTAAGAGAAGGCAGGAGGCGTTTTCAATTTTAACTACGGTGGCAAAGTGTTTGATAAGATGCCACCTATTTTTAAATACATCTGAATTTCAGAAATGTTAAAATATTTAAAAGTCCATTTCACAATGATGAAATGTGGCAATGAAAAAAATAAAATCAGCCTAAATGTCCATCAATAAAATAATTATAATACTTCAAAAGTAGAATAAACTCCTTTGTTTTTTTGTTGTTTTTTTGTCTTTTTGCCTTTTCTAGAGCCGCCCTTGTGGCATATGGAGGTTCCCAGGCTAGGGGTCTAATCAGAGCTGTAGCCACCACCCTACACCACAGCCACAGCAACGCGAGATCCGAGCCGTGTCTGCAACATACACCACAGTTCACAGCAACGCCAGATCCTTAACCCACTGAGCAAGGCCAGGGATCAAACTCACAACCTCATGGTTCCTAGTCGGATTCATTAACCACTGCGCCACGACAGGAACTCCCTAAACTCCTTCTTTGCAAAAGAAAAATATGTTTAAAAAATGGATCATCTAAGAGTTCCCGTCGTGGCTCAGTGGTTAAAGAATCCGACTAGGAACCATGAGGTTGCGGGTTCGATCCCTGGCCTTGCTCAGTGGGTTAAGGATCCGGCATTGCCGTGAGCTGTGGTGTACGTCGCAGATGCGGCTCGTATCCCGCGTTGCTGTGGCGAAGGCCGGCAGCTACAGTCCCTGTTAGACCCCTAGCCTGGGAACCTCCCTATGCCCCGGTTGCTGCCCTAGATAAGGCAAAAAGACAAAGAAAGAAAGAAAGAAAGAAAGAAAGAAAGAAAGAAAGAAAGAAAGGAAGGAAGGAAGGAAGGAAGGGAGAAATGGATCATCTTTACCAAAAATGAACCAAAAAAGCTTCATGTTTATTCAGAAGCTGTAATGAAAGGAAGGTGAATATATGACAAAGAACGATAATTAGGTAAGTAATCAAGCTGATGAGATTTCAAAATTAAATTTGACTGTACTCTCTGTATACTGTCACAAGGGGCAAATTTCTCTATTATGTTTGCCTGCATTCAATGTAGAGAGCAAGATCTTCTTGAAGCCAAATTGTCTTCCTGGTCCTTACTTGTAAGTGCTAAGATGAACATGTGGGTTAAAGATCTAGGGTTGGGAGGGTGGGTGCTCTATGGTTCCTAAACTTACTGGAATAAAACAACCTGCACAAATTCAGTATTTTCATGAATTAGGTTGTACTTTATATATAATTAACTTTTCAAATCTGATTTTCTGTTATAAAAAGATACTAACTGTAGAAAACATAAGATTTTTTAAAATATTTTCCTTTTGGACTACAGGTAAGTATGGTAATCCTACTGAGTTTTAAATAAATTAAGAGTTAAGAAATTAAGTATTCAAATCAACATGACCATAATTAAAACTCATTAAAATGCTAATAAAATAGTATTAAAAACTTTTTTTTCCAAAACTTAATCTGGGTTTGAAAACATGGCTCTAGCCATGTTCTCTATCTTGAGAAAACAGTGGTACCACATGAGCTAACAGAATAGAAACTAATTCAAGCAAGAACTCTTACATATGAATTTAAACTCGTACATAAAAACATGCACTGAGGGAGTTCTCGTTGTGGCGTAGAGAAAATGATTCTGACTAGGAACCATGAGGTTGCGGGTTCAATCCCTGGACTCATTCAGTGGGTTAAAGATCCAGTGTTGCCATGAACTGTGGTGCAGATCACAGACGCGGCTCGGATCTGGCATTGTTGTGGCTGTGGTGTAGGCCAGCATGTGTAGCTTCGATTAGACCCCTAGCCTGGGAACCTCCATATGCCACAGATGCAGCACTAAAAAGCAAAAGAAAAAAAATGCACTGAGACATGATAGTTAGAGACAGGACAGCTCCTGAATGATATTCCTATATGTGATTTAGGAGATCAAAATGATTGTCTTCTCACACATTTCACAACACGTGCTTCTAAAACAACGTAGTGTAAACCTCCTCTACCCTTTTCGTCATTAAATGCACAACACCAAGAAACAGGGGCTGAAAGATAGAATGGAATAAGAACTGTGAGCTCAAAAAAAAAAAAAAGCCTGAGCCCTCTCAAATTAAAATAAAAATAAACTCTTACCTATTACCAAGAACTGTGACAAGTCTGGCCTACTTGCAAAACTAACAAATTACTTGCCACCATTTCATGGATGCTGGCGGAAGACACAAGACTCTTAAGTCAGAGGCAAAGGATTTTACTACTGGAGAAGAATAAGCTCCAGGTTCACACTGGTTCCCTTTGTCTGCTATTTCCCACAGGGCAATGCAGAGGGGCCTGGCCGGGTACTGCACATGCAGTGTTGGTGTGAATCACAGCTGAGGAACCCTGAACTGAGGGAACTCAAATCTTATATCAAACAAATGTGCTTAATCTTCGTCCCCAAGGAAGGCATTATCTTCACTAGCCTGGACAATAAGTAAATCTGTCCTCTGCTCCACAGGGAGATACCATATCTCCCAAGACTGTTCCCTAAATAAATATCCTTGAAAAGACAGTCCAGAACTAGGCAGCCAGTGCCCCTACTCTGTGAAGAAATACAAAAGAGACATGGAGAACTATCTCCGAAGAATTATCTATTTGTTATGAATGAATTTACCTACAATTGCGGCTTCCTAATAAGTCTTTCCTGCAGTCCAAGCGGCCTCATTTAATTCTTTCTCTACTTTAAATTCTATTCTATATTAATAGGTTGTAAGCTCCATAAAAGGGGGAACACTTTCTGTTCACCTAAGTATTCTAAGTGCCTAGAACAACGCCTGGGAAAAAGTAGGCACTCAATACACATTTGCTGAATCAGTGAATAAATGAATAGGATTATAACATTGACTCTGTTCTTTAAGGTATTTTCACTCAATCCAAGATAAACATCTTTGACTGGCAATAAATATAGACATACAGCTCATTTTTAATGGCTTTGTAACTTATTAAACAACTTCCTAGTTTATTTATTCACATACCTATCTCCATTACAAGTTGCTCATACAAGTTGCTCAGGACAAGAAATGTTAGGTTTAAATATCTGACTTGCAGGAGTTCCCCTCGTGGCGCAGTGGTTAACGAATCAGACTAGAGACCACGAGGTTGTGGGTTCGATCCCTGGCCTTGCTCAGTGGGTTAAGGAACTGGCGTTGCCGTAAGCTGTGGTGTAGGTCGCACACGCGGCTCAGATCCCGCGTTGCAGTCGATGTGGCGTAGGCCAGTGGCTACAGCTCCGATTCAACCCTTAGCCTGGGACCCTCTATATGCCATGGGTGTAGACCTAAAAAGTGCAAAACAATGAATAAATATCTAACTTGCAACATACTACACACACGCCGGGCAAAACAGCCTTTTATAGGGCCTTAGTTCTACATTTGTCAAAATGTTATATTTGATAGGAATAATACCATCAACTTTCAGGCATATTGTCAGGAGTAAATTAATTAGCATATGTAAAATTCACAGATGTCTCTGATATACTATAGATACTTAAGATTAGTTCTCTCCCCATGTACAGGTGGGATGAATCCTTCTAAGTTAACATTGTCTGAAAAGAGAAAATTATTTTTAAAAACGACTTCATTATGGAGTGGGGATAACTTCAACTGGTTGAGAGACAAGAATAAGGCTAACGATACTGAGAAATAGAGACAGAACAGTATTTTAACACAAATTCTCACTTTACTTTAATCTATTGCCCCTTTGAGCTACTTCTCTTAAATGCCAAACTTACTTGTCTAGACATCTATAAATGCTGCCTTCTCTAGTTTGTTGTCAGATCTTCCTTTTCCTGCACTGTTTTGCTCTCTTTTATCCACTGACTTTGTTCTCAGAAATCATGGAGTATCAGTAAACCCAAAGGTCTCTTTCAAGCCACATTTTTCATGACCTTACAATGCTAGCTGTCACAGATAACTAACTGTGTTTCCTTGAAATATTCTTCTTTGGCTCCCATCTCACCAGATAACAAGGAGAACTAAAAAATAAAGGGTAAAAAACTCTGAGGAGAGAGAAAAAAACAAACCAAAAAAACCTGTGTTTTCTTTGACAAAGGACTGCTAAGAAAATGTATAAGAAGAAAACAGTGAAAACTCAAATGACTGTTTAAAGGATAACTATGGGCTAGAGAGGCAGTTGAGAATCTCTGGGTTCCTAGGCACAAGCTAAATCTACGTTTAGTCACCAGTTCTTTTCCATAAGCCTCCCCCAAATACTCATAAGAAACACTGAAAACAAGGAGTTCCTGTCATGGTTCAGCAGTAACAAACCCCACTAGTATCCTCGAGGATGCAGGTTTGATCCCTGGCCTTGCTCAGTGGGTTAAGGATATGGTGTTGCCGTGAACTATGGTTATAAGATTCAGATGCAGCTTGGATCCCGCATTGCTATGACTGTGGTGTACGCCAGCACCTGAAGCTCCAACTTCTAGCCTGGGAGCTTCCATATGCCATAGATGCAACCCTAAAAACCGGAAAAAAAAAGGAGAAGAAGAAACACTGAAAATAGCAGGGGGCCTAAGAGAGCCCCTATCTTATAAGCTTTAGAAAGGAATCTCCAGTCACTTTTCAGGCTTCCCTTGTATCCTGACAAACAAAGTCTTAAACCACGGGGGAAACCCTAGCTAAAAAGAGCCTCAGCAAAGGTCTACTAGCTTTAAGAGAGGCAGGAAAGCCTCACATCCATTTCAGGCAAAGGCAACTGCCTTGAGGAAAGGACAAATGAACAACAAGCAGTAATAAGTATGGTGGCTTTGAAATGTGTCAACTCACACTGAACCATGTTTCCCAAAATTCCTTCCCTGTATGTTTCATATGACTTGAATTATCAGTCATTTTTGCACAAGATTGGCAGGTGGAAATAAAGCAACAGCAGTATTGATTTTTTACGCTCAAAAGGCAGATTCTCAGGTTGCTTATATATATTGTCACTTGGCCGGCTCACCTTCTTGGAATGAGCAGCAACTTGGCCTATGATTGTCCTGCCAACCAGTGGATCCTCTTTTAGCTTCCTGGAATACTAGGCCAATGGCCAATTTGTGTTAAGTTCCAGGACAAAGGGTGCCAGTTTCTCCTATAGAACATCTACATCTATAAGACTGGATATAGTCAGAACTGGCATAGATCCTATGTTTTCATGGGTTCAAGCTTGTCCTTCCTACCCCCAATTTACCATCATCCCTTCCCAACTGTCTACTTTGAGGATGTTCAAGCACCAGCAAATGACATGAAGAGAACAACTTCACAAAGACAGTGTAAAGAGTTCCCACAATTATATAAAGTCAAATATCAGGAACGTAATTTTGTATCTTTGTGTGTATGTGTGTCTCTTAGTAAGTCCACTTCTGACTCAACTCATTCATGATTAACACTTTCAGAACTAGCAAAAGAGAGAAACTCCCTTAGGCTGACAAAAAGCACCAATATAAGAGCTAAAGCTTATATTTAATGGTAAAATACCAAACCCTTCCTTATAAAGTCAGGAAAATATAAGGAAGTCCACTCTTGCCACTATCAGTAAACACAGTACTAGAGCTTTTAGCCACTGGAATGATGTAAGAAAAAAAAAAAGACAGACTGGAAAGGAGGAAATAAAACAGAACCTATTGAAAAACGACATGATTTTCCATGTCGAAAAAAATCTCCTGGAATATACCCAAAAACTTCCAAGAACTAATAATTGAGATTATTTAGAAAGGCTGTAAGCTACAAGGTCAACACAGACCCCCAAAAAAATACCACACTTATATACTAACAATGAACATGTGGAAGTTGAACTTAAACACAATCCATTTATAACTGCTCAAAAAAATTAAATATTTAGACATAAACATAATAAAACACTCTGAGGATATGTATCCTGATAATAACAAAATGCTGATGAAAGAAACCAAAAAACTATATAAATGGAGTGATATACTGTGTTTATGGATCTGAAGACTCAACATAGTAAACATGTCAGTTCTTCCCAAAATGATATGTAAGTCCAATGCATTTCCTATCAATTCCCACCAAGATCTTTTGAAGATATGGACAAGCTTACTCTAAAATTTATATAAAAAAGCAAGAGACCTATAAGAGTAAAACAATTTGGAAAAAAAAGAATTGAGGGAAAAAGTCAATCAACCTGATATAAAAACTTACTATATACTAATTTTTAATAAACATGCAAAAGCAATTCAACAGAGAAAATATAGCCTTTGAAAGAAATGGTGTTAGAGGAAGCGGACATTCATAAGCACAAAAAATGAAATTCAAGCTAAACCACACACATAAAACAAAAATCAACAAAATGGACCCTGGATTTCTTTTTTATTTTTTTTTTGTCTTTTTGCCTTTTCTAGGGCCACACTCGCAGCATATGGAGGTTCCCAGGCTAGGGATCTAATCGGAGCTGTAGCCGCCAGCCTATGCCACAGCCACAGCCACAGCAATGCAGAATCCGAGCCGCATCTGCAACCTACACCACAGCTCATGGCAACGCGGATCCTTATCGCACTGAGCAAGGCCAGGGATTGAACCCACAACCCCATGGTTCCTAGTCGAATTCTTTAACCACTGAGCCACGACGAGAACTCCTGGACCCTGGATTTAAATATAAAACTACAAAACTTTAGGGCAAAAAACACAAGAGGTAATCTTCAGTTCCTAAGGAGAAGTTACAAGTATTTAAACATGATACCAAAAGAATAATCCACAAAAGAAAAAAACTGATAAATTGGACCTCACCAAAGTTAAAAACCTTTAATTTATTCCATGAAAAGAAGAAAAAGAAAAATTACACGCTGGGAGAAAATATTTGCAAACTGCATATCTGACAAAGGACTAGTATTTAAAAAGTCTTAAACTACAAAGGTTAAAAAAATAATAATAATAATCCAAGCAGAAAATGAGCAAGACACAAGAAAGATACATCACTGAAAATATAAAGATGGCAGGACCCCTTCAAGCACCAAAACACCAAAAGCCAGCTGTACTAGGACCTCGCCATACCTGTTAGTGGGCCAGCACCAGCCCCAGTGCTCTCCCAACACACAACCAGCCACACCACAACCCAGCCCCAGCCACAAGCAGCTGGAAGTCTCCATGCTATCTATGCAAAGGCTGAAGACCAACTCAGGTGGGAGCCAGCCCCACCTACAAGAGTGCCACAGCAGTGAGCCCTGCCACAATGGAAGAGCTCCCATAGGGGGTATCCCTAGATCATATAGCTCTGGTGATCTGAGGGGAGTGTGCTTATTGGCCTCACAAGATATTGCTTACATTAGGCCACTTCTCCAAAATCAGGAAACAAAACAGATCTAATACATATATAAAAGGCAAAAGAAGACTCACAGAGGATTATATTCCAATTGAAAGAACAAGATGAAATCCCAGAAGAAAAACTAAGTGAAACAGAAATAAGCAATATGCCTGATAAAGAGTTCAAGATAATGATCATAAAGATCGATGAACTCTGGAAAAGAATGGATGAACACAGTGAGAAGCTTAACAAAGAGTTAGAAAATATGAAGAAGAACAAAACTGAAGAGTACAAAAACCGAAATAAGAAGTACACTAGAAGGAATCAACAGTTAATAAGATGATACAGAGAAAAGGATCAGCAAAATGGATGATATAACAGTGGGATTTCCCAAGCTGAACAGCAAAAAGAAAGAATTTTAAAAAGTAAAGACAGTTTAAGAGACCTCAGAAACAACATCAAGAACAATAAAAATCATATTACAGAACTCCCAGAAAGAGAAAAGAGAAACAGACAAAGAACTCACTTTAAGAAATAAAAACTGAAAATTTCCTTAACCTGGGAGAAAACAAAACAGAAATCCAGGCCCAAAAAAGCAGGGTCTCAAACAAGATCAACTCAAATAAATCCACACCAAGACAAAATGCAATGGAAATGGCAAAAGTTAAAGAAAAGGAAAGAATCTTAAAAGCAGAAAGGGGAGTTCCCATCATGGCTCAGTGGTCAATGAACCTGACGAGTACCCATAAGGACACAGGTTCGATCCTGGCCTCAATCAGTGGGTTAAGGAGCCAGCATTGCCATAAGATGTGGTGTAGGTTGCTGACACAGCACAGATCCCATGATACTGTGGCTGTGGTGTAGGCCGGCAGCAGCAGCTCCGCTTGGACCCCCTAGCCTGGGAATTTCCATATGCCACGGGAGCCCTAAAAAAAAAAAAAGGGAAAAGCTATTAGTTATCCATGAAGAAACTCCCAAAAGTCTTCATCCATTCTTTTCCAGAGTTCATCGAGCAGTTTTATGATCATTATCTTGAACCCTTTATCAGGCAGATTGCTTACTTCTATTTCACTTAGATCTCTTTTCAGCAAGCACTATACAAGTCAGAAGGGAGTGGCACAATATATTTAAAGTGATGAAAAGAAAAACACCTATAACCAAGAACAATCTACCCAGCAAGGCTATCATTCAGACTTGATAGAGATAAATAATTTTACAGTCAAATAAATTGAAAAGACTAGCACTACTAACCCAGTTTTACAATAAATATTAAAGGGACTTATTTAAGTGAAAAAGAAAAGACCACAATTAGAAAAAGGAAAATTACAAAAGGAAAAATTTCATTGGTAAAGGCAAACACATACAATAAATGTCAACTACTTATAAAGCTACTAGGAAGGCTAAAAGACGAAGACAGTAAAATTATCTCTAACCACCATAAGTAATTAGGGTTTACACAGAACAAAAAGATGTAAAATGTGATATCAAAGTAAAAACGCAGGGTTGGGAGAATGCATCTGTACTTAAGAGATCATCATCTTGAAATAATCATGGACATAAATTGGTTTGTATATATAAACATCATACTAACCACACAAAGCAAAAATCTGTAATAGATACACACAAAAGGATGCTAAACACTAAAGACAGTCATCAAATCACAAGAAAGCAAAAGAACAACAAAACAATTACAAAAACAAAATCCAAACAATTAACAAAATGGTAGTAAGTATACTTATGAGTAATTTTTTTTTTGGCCGCACCTGTGGCATGCGGAAGTTCCTTGGCCGGGTATGGAACCCACATCACAGCAGCAACCCAAGCCACTGCAGTGACAATTCTGGATACTTACCTTGCTGAGCCACACAAGAACTGCTCATCAATAATTTCTTTAGAAAAAATAATAATAACAATTACTTTAGGAGTTCCCAATGTGGTGCCAATAGGACTGGGGCCTCTTGAGAGTTCTGGGATGTAGGTTTGATCCCCAGCCCGCATAGTGGATTAAAGATCTGGCATTGCAGCAGCTGTGGCTTAGGTTGCAACTGTGATTCAGATCTGATCCCTGGCCCAGGAACTCTATATGCCACAGGGAGCCAAAAAATAAATAAGTGAATAAATTTTTTTTTTTTTTTTTTTTTTTGCTTTTTAGGGATGCACCCACAGCATATGGAGGTTCCCAGGCTAGGGGTCCAAATGGAGCTACAGCTGCTGGCCTACACCACAGCCACAGCAACGTAGGATCTGGTCTATGTCTGCGACCTACACCAGAGCTCACAACAAAGCCAGATCCTTAACCCACTGAGCGAGGCCAGGGATCAAAGCCGCAACTTCATGGTTCCTAGTCAGATTCGTTTCCACTGCGCCACAACAGGAACTCCAATAATTACTTTAAATGTAAACAGACTATTCCAATCAAAAGACAAAAAATAGCTGAAAGGATAAAAAAACAAGACCCATGTACATGCTGTCTACCAGAGACTCATTTCAGGTTGAAAGACATACCTTTGTATGTCTGAAGGTGAGAGGATGGAAAATGAATTCCATGCAAATAAAAACAAAAAGAAAGCTGGGATAGCAATACTTATAGTAGACAAAATAGACTTTAAAACAAAGATTATAACAAGAGACAAAGAAGAAAATTACATGATAAAAGGATCCATCCAAAAAGACGATATACAACTATAAATATATATGCACCTAATACAGGAATACATAAATACATAAAGCAAGTATTAACATAATGAAACTGACAGTAACATAATAATACTAGGGAATATTAACATTCCACTTAAATTAGACAGATCATCCAGGAAAAAAATCAGTAAGGAAACACTGGCAAAAATCCTCAACAAAATATTAGCAAATCATATTCAACAATACATTATAAGGATCATATACCATGATCACGTGGGATTTATTCCAGGAATGCAAGGATGGCTCAACATCTGCAAATCAATCGATGTGATACATCACATTAACAAAATGAACAATTAAAAATCATATGATCATCGCCATATAGGCAGAAAAAGCTTTTGACAAAACTCAATACACATTGATTAAAAAAAAAAAATCTCAACAAAGTGGGTATAAAGTGGACACATCTCAACATAATAAAGGCCCATTTTACGGACAAGTGCAAGGCTAACATCATACTCAACAGTGAAAAGCTGAAAGCATTTCCCTAAAATCAGGAACAAGCCTAGGATGCTAATTATAGACACTTTTACACAGCAATCAGACAAGAAAAAAAATAAAACCGAAGGAATGCAAATTGAAAAGAAGTAAACTCTCACTGCTTCCAAATGACATGATACTATATCTGGAAAACCCTAAAGATGCCACCAATAAAACTATTAGAATTACTGAATACAATAAAGTTACAGGAAACAAAATTAATGTACAGAAATAAGCTGTTTCTACAATCAGCAAACTAAGAAAAAGAAATCAAGAAAACAATCCCATTTACAACTGCATCCAATAGAAAAAAATGCTTAGGAATAAATCTAACCAAGGAGATAAAAGAATGGAAAACTATAAAATATTGATAAAAGAAACTGAAGATGACAAATTTGTAAAGATATAATGTGTTCACGGATTATAAAAATATTTTTTTTTGTCTTCTTTTTATTTTAGGGCTGTACCCACAGCATAGAAAAGGATCCCAGGCTACAGGTCTAATCAGAGCTACAATTGCTGGTCTACACCACAGCCACAGCAATGCCAGATATGAGCCTCGTCTGCGACCTACACCACATTTCACCCACAGTTCACAGCAACACTGGATCCTTAACCCACTGAGCGAGGCCGGGGATCAAACCGATGTCCTCATGGATAATAGTTGGGTTCGTTACCACTGAGTCATGACAGGAACTTCAGAAATAATATTGTTAAATATTCATGGTACCCATAGCATTCTACAGATTCAATGTGATCCCTATCAAAATACATGGGATTTTTCACAGAACTAGAGCAAATAATTCTAAAATTTGTATGGAAACACAAAATACCTCAAATAACCAAAACAACCTTCAGTAAGAAGAACAAAGCTGGAGGTATCAAACTCCCTAATTTCACTATAAGATAAAGCAATCAAACAGTACGATACTGGCACAAAAACAGACGTGTAGATCAATGGAACAAAACAAAAGCCAGAAATGAACCCACACATACATGGTCAATTAATCTACAATAAAGGAGGCAAGAATACACAATGAGGAAAAGACAGCCTCTTCAATAAATGGTATTATGGAAACTATACAGCTACATGGAAAAGTATCAAACTGAACAAACTCTGTTACATAACATTAAAAACTCAAAATGAGATAAAGACTTAAATGTAAGGCCTGAAACAGATAAAACTGTCTAGAAGAAAACACAGGCAAGATGCTCTTTGACATCAGTTTTAGTAATGTATTTTAAACATGACTTCGCAGCAAGTGAAACAAAAGCAAAAATTAAAAAATGGGACTATATCAAACTAAAAAGCTTTATGTACAGCAAAGGAAACTACCTACAATATGAAAAGGCCACCAATTGAATGTGAAAAGATTTTTGCAAACAATATATATATATCTCATAAGGGGTTCATATCCAAAATACGCAGAGAAGGACTTCCTGTGTGGCTCACAACAAAATACGCAGAGAATTCATGTAACTCAGTACCCAAAAATGCCCAATTACAAAATGGGCAGAAGCCTCAATGGACATTTTTCCAAGGAAGACATACAGATGGTCAACACACACATAAAAAGATGATCAATGTCACTAAAGAGCAGGGCAAGGCAAATCAAAACCACAATGAGATATCACCTTACAGCTGTCAGAATGGCTCTTACCAAAAAGACAACAAATAAGACCTGTGAGAGAGGGTGTGGAGGAATGGAAACCTTCGTGCACTGCTAGCGGGAATGGAAAGTGGTACAGTCACTACAGGAAATAGTATGAAGTTTCCTCAAAAAAAAAAAAAAAACTAAAAAGAAAACTACCATACTATCCACAATTTCACATCTGAATATCTTTCAGAAGAAAACAAAAACACTAATTTGAAACATATATAGCATTATTTACAGTAGCCAAGATGTGGAAGCAAACTGTCCATCAACAAATGAATGGACAAAAAAGATGTGGTGTATATACACACAACAGAATATTACTAAGCCATAAAAAAGAATGAAATCTTGCCATTTACAACAACATGGGTGGACCCAGCGGGTATTATGCTAAGTGAAATAAGTCAAAGACAAATACATGATTTCACTTACACGTGGAATACTGAAAACAAAACAAATAAACAAATGTACCAAAACAGAAAGACTCATAGATGGTTGCCTGAGGGGAGAGGGCTGGGAGAGGGGGAACAGGTGAGGGAGATTAAGAGTTACAAACTCTTACAGGAGATCCCACTGGTGGCTCAAGGGTAAGAACCCAACTAGTACCCATGAGGATGTGGTTCTATCCCTGGTCTTGCTTGGTGGGTTAAAGATCCAGCGTTGCTGCAAGCTGCAAGGTAGGCTACAGACACGGCTCAGATTGTGCATTGCTGTGGCTATGGTGTAGGCTGGCAGCTGCAGCTCCCATTCTGTCCTTAGCCTGGGAACTTCCATAGGCGGCACATGCACCTCTAAAAGGAAAAAAAAAAAAGTTATAAATTTCCAATTCCAAAATAAATGAACCACATTGATGAAGCAATGTA
>PVHT020000014.1:472606-524922 GCA_004024745.2 Catagonus wagneri
ACGAACCTGACTAGTATCTCTGAGGATGCGGGTTCAATCCCTGGCCTCGCTTAGTGGGTTAAGGATCCATCGTTGCCATGAGCTGTCGTATAGGTCACAGATGCAGCAGAGATCCAGCAATGCACAGCTGCAGCTCCAATTTGACTCCTACCCTGGGAACTTCCATATGCCGTGGGTATGGCCCTACAAAAAAAAAAAAAAAAATTTTCCAAGGTAATTTACATGAGGTTAGAGTGATATAGAAGTAGAAAATATGGGAAAAGAAATTTAGTATTGTAAATCAACTATACTTCAATTTAAAAAAGTAAAGATTAGGGAATTCCCGTTATTATAGCTCAGCAGTTAACAAACACAACTAGTATCCATGAGGATGTGGGTTTGATCCCTGGCTTCGCTCAGTGGATTAGGAATCTGAGCTGTAGTGTAGGCAGCAGACGCGGCTCATATCTGGCGTTGCTGTGGCTGTGCTGTAGGCCGGCAGCTGCAGCTCCAATTCGACCCTTAGCCTGGGAACTTCCATACGCCACAAGTGCAGCCCTAAAATATATACACACACACACACACACACACACATATATATATATATACACAAATCCATATATGAAAGAAGGATCATTTGTAGAACAAGTATATAAACACACACTACTGATTTTCAAACTATATGCAGCTGCATACTGTTTAAGAAAATATAAATTAATTCAAAAAGCATTTCTGAATTCATTGTAACTTTCTGTCATGATATACTTTTTCTTAATACATTGATACGAAAATCGTAGTTGCTAATGTGAAAATCTCTGAAATAGTTTGTGTTTTATTTAAAGTTAAGAACCTGGAGTTCCCAGGTGGCTCAGAATCTGGCATTGCTGCTGCTGTTGTGTGGTTTTGATCCCTGGTCCTGGAACTTCCATAGGCTGCAGGCACAGGCAAAACAAAAACAAAACATAGTTGCTGTGGCTGTGGCATAGGCCAGCAGCTATGCCGAGGGTGCGGCCCTAAAAAAAAGGCACAAAAAATAAAGTTGAGGGAGTTCCCACTGTGGCTCAGTGGGTTAAGAACCCAACTAGTCTCTGTAAGGTTGTGAGTTTGATCCCTGGCCTCGCTGAGTGTGTTAAGGATCCAACATTGTCTCAAGCAGCAGCCTTGGTCACAGATGCAGCTTGCTGTGGCTGTGGTGTAGCCCAGCAGCTGCAGCTCCAACTCGACCCCTAGCGTGGGAACCTCCATATGCCACAGGTACAGCCATTAAAAAAAAAAAGAAAATTGAAAAAAAAGAAGTTGGAGAACCTAGTATTCCTCACTCATGCTTTTTTTCTTTCTGTATGTTAATGTGTATTTCCAGGGGCTGGTGTGTGCTGGCTTGGCTGACATGGCCAGACCTGCGGAAAAACTCAGCACAGCTCAGTCTGCTGTTTTGATGGCTACAGGTAAACTAAATAAGTATCTTCCTTGCAGGGGCATTCAATAATTCTATTTTACAGCAACTTACCTTAGTGTTTGAAATACATATACACACACTCACACACAAAGAAATTAGCAGTGTTATCTCTAGGTAGTGACTAGACTAGAGCTGAGGAAGGCAGAGGGGGGTTAGAAGGATTTCACTTTGACGCAAGAAGTGAGCATTTTGTGTAATACTGAATTATAGCAATTTTATTAAAGATTCAGTATAAAATTTGTCTTCTTTTGTGTTGTTGTAGTCTTATTTATAATTATTTTACTCTTCACAGTAAATGTTCATGTAAGATTGCAGCAGTACCTGTGCTTTTGTAAAAAGAGATTTTATTTCAACAGGCTTTATTTGGTCAAGATACTCACTTGTAATTATTCCAAAAAACTGGAGTCTGTTTGCTGTTAATTTCTTTGTTGGGACAGCAGGAGCCTCTCAGCTCTTTCGAATTTGGAGGTAAGCTTACCATAGGTGTTTTAAAAAAAAAAAAAAAAATCTGCCTCAGAAGCAAACCAGCTGGCAATACTTTTTTTTTTTAAAGATTCACATACAGTGTAAGCGGGGGCCATGGACAGAGAAACAAGACACCAAGGCCTTTTACCAGGAAGCAGCGTTTATTCCTGCTGGCACTGGCTCAGCGGGTTAGTATCCAGAGACTGAGCCGCAAACACAACAGGGCGCCACCTTATACACCCCACTTGTTTTTCCCCTTACATCTAAGGTTCTTTGTTCCCCTTATCGGGTATACCATAAATTTTAGGCAGACAGCGATAGATGCGCCTGCGCTCAAGGGCATAGGTTATGCTACATGACTGCAGAACTGCGCATGCATGTACAGATGTTGGCTGTGCTGCACATCTCCTTCCCTTTGATCTGGGAAGGCACAGCCCCCTCCCACTACAGCACGGATACTGGCGGTGCTGCATGTCTCCATCCCTTTGATCAGGGAGGGCACGGCCCTCTCACACTGCAATAGGAGTTCCCTTCATGGCCCAGTGGTTAACGAACCCAGCTAGTATCCATGAAAATGCAGGTTCAGTCCTAGCCTTACTCAGTGGGTTGAGGATTTGGCGTTGCCGTGAGCTGTGGTGTAGGTTGCAGATGGGGCTTGGATCCCACGTTGCTTTGGCTGTGGTGTAGGCCGGCGGTTGTAGCTCTGATTCGACCCTTAGCCTGGGAACTTCCATATGTTCCGTATGTGCCGCCCTAAAAAGCAAAAAAAAAAAGATTCACACATAACGCTAAGACAGAATGTGCCTGAAGCAGACAATTAATATTTCTAGAAAGTCAGGGGGGTGGAGTTAAAACAGTTAATAAGCAATATTGTTTTAAATCTGTGTGTTATATAGATGTTTAGCCCTTTCATAGAATCTTTTATTAACATAAGACAACATATATAATTTATGATGTATTAGGTAATTTTCTGCACGAACTTTTTATCACTGTATATAATAAAGTGAGACTTAAATGTACAGTTACATAATATTGGAAATGATGTTTAGAGTGAGGCTGATAGTTTCATTGGAAAGTATTCCGTCAGCACTGGAAATTTTTTAAACTGTTTGTTCAGTAATTATTTGTCAGCAACTAGTTAACACTGCAGTGAGCTTATCTTAGATGAAGGCTCAGGCTTTGTCTGAACCATGGAAACTTCCTAAATTATAAAACAATGTTATGAATAACAATTTTATTTGGCTAGAAAAATTGAGTGATCTCAGTAAAGAAATAGGAAACACTGAGCCATATAATTTACCTTCCTTTCAGGAGGCATTCAATGCTGCAGAATGTAGTATATTTTAACTTCAGTCATCTGTACCATCCCTAGCTTTTCTAGTAGCTTAATGATATAATTTCTCCATAATAATCTAGCATATAAAGATAGTTGAATAAATAATTCATGCTACATAATGCCTGACAGCCATTTTTAGGGCTTGCCTATATCAATACAAACTTCAGTTCGTAAGGTGATTTTTTTTTTCTCCCAGAGTACTTTTCTCTGTGAGAGTACACCATCTCATTTTAACCTTATATTAACTCGTGATTGAGCAGAACTATGAAAACACTAAGTGCCACGTTCAGAACTATTATTTCTAATATCAGAAATTCAGGAGTTCCTGTCCTTGGCACAGTGGAAACGAATCTGACTAGGATCCTTGAGGACACAGGTTCGAAACTTGGCCTCGCTTAGTGGGTTAAGGGTCCAGTGCTGCCATGAGCTTTGCTGTAGGTCGCAGACACGGCTCTGATCTGGCATTGCTGTGGCTGTGACGTAGGCCAGCAGCTACAGCTCCAATTCAAACCCTAGCCTGGGAACCTCCATATGCCTCGGGTACGGCCATAAAAAAAGAAAAAAAGAAGAAGAAATGTAGATACAGTTCGATCAAAAGGATTTTTGACCTTTCTGTTTCGGTAGCAGATTGGTGGGAGATCTAATTAGAAATACAAGTGTTGAGCTCTCTGGAGCACTTAGGAAAACATAGTTGAATATTTGAAAGAAAGTCCTTTTGAGAAATCTAGAAGGTATGACAGGCTTCATGGAGTAAGTTCCTTCTTGTGCTTATTCAGTTTTCCCACCCCATTTTAAGCTGAGAACAGTAAGTGGAGCCAAGGGTACTGTAAAAGGGAAAGACTCTGGGGCTTTGTGGTTAATTCTTCTTTGAATTAATGAGAATCGAAGAACTCGTCCTTAGCTTCAGAGAACTTAAGTGTTACAACCTGTTAACTCAGTAGCCTGCCTGTGTCACAGAATTATATTTTATTTTTAGTGGTTAGACAGGCCCATTCCCAATTGGTTTTATCCTCAGAATAATCCTTTGTGAGTATAAAATTAAAAGTTCTAGATGACTATGTTTTGGCAAATTTTATACATATGTTCACGTTTGTCATATTCTTGTATAGCTCAAGAAGGAAAATATTCTTACATTAAAATAATATTTTTGTATAGAGAGCTGTATGTCAGTTAAGTTGGCAAGGTTTTTTGATACGTGAAAGACAAATGCAAATAAAACCTTTGGGTTACTTTCCTATCTGCCTGTTTCTACCTACAAGCCCCTGGGAAGATTGTATTTACAACTGTATGTAGCCTCTGGACTAGTGAGAAAGAGGAGATGGAATATGCTGCCCATTCCCTTTTTATTATAATGTATCAATTACGATGCATGATTATTTTTCTTTCTGTTTTCTTTATAGATATAACCAAGAACTAAAAGCTAAAGCAAACGAGTAAGAGTTCCTGATCACCCTAACAGTCTAGATGTGGACATAACCACTGGGACCTAGTTTGATTTGTTATTTGGTTATTTTAACTGTGCTAATGTTGGGAAGGCATTTTTAAAAATCTAACTGTAATTGGGAGATAGTACCTGATTCAACAGAAAAATAAAGCAAACTTTTAATAATATCGTCTCTTTACATAGGACTTGAAGAATTTATCTATGGATATTAGTAACACTTTTTTCTACTATTTGCCCATAATAAATCATACTTGCCCATAAATATCACTGGCCTCCTGTTCTAGTGAATCAAGGTATATATAAGTATATATGAGCACACACATTCCAGTGAGTTGAAAGATAGCTGGAAGGTTATATAACTGTTTTTTTTTTTCCATATTAACAATGAATTTTATTTCAGTTACAGGTGTACAAAGATCATAAGTCAATACGATAGATTTTGTGTCCCAAACCCACAGTGCATCCCCCCACCCCCCAGATTGTCTTATTTGAAAAACCGTGGTTTTCCAAAATCTGTGAGTCATTGTCTGTTCTTCAAAGAAGTTCATTGTGTCTCTTTAATTTCCACATGTAAGCGGTAGCATTGAGTGTTGCTGTCTAATTGTCTGACTGGTTCCACTTCGTATGATAATTTCTAGGTTCATCCATGTTGCTATAAATGTTGTTATTCCGTTCCTTTTAATGGCTGAGAAATATTCCATTATGTGTATGTACCATATCCTCCCTATCCACTCCTCTGTCAATGGGCATTTAGGTTGTTTCCATGACCTGGCTTCTCCCCTCTCTAGCTGCTTTAGATGTAAAGTTAGGTTGTTTATTTGAGCTTTTTCTTGTTTCCTGAGGTTGGCTTGTATTGCTATATACTTTCCTCTTAGTGCTGCTTTTGCTGAATCCCAGAGGTTTTGGAGTGTCCTGTCTTTGTTGTCATTTGCTTCTAGGTATTTTTTAATTTCCTCGTTGATTTCTTCAGTGATCCATTGGTTGTTTTCTTGTTTTTGTATCCATTCAGCCAGTCTGTGTCTTTTGGTTGGGGCATTCAGTCCATTAACATTTAAGGTAATTACTGATATATATGTTCTTATTGCCATTGTATTAACTGTTTGGGGTTTTTGTTGTTTTGTTTGTTTGTTTGTTTGTTTATTTTTACCCTGAAGTTTTGATATAGGAGTCTATATACAAATGAGATTGTTTTAAGTTCTTGGTTTCTTAATTGCACGTGCGTCTCCAGTGACCTGCATTTGTGCTCTCTTCTCGCGATTTCTGATTTTGGCAGCATAGTTGTGCAGGGATGATTTAGTATCTTTATTGTATATATGCCTTTACTGGTGAGCCTTGTCATTTATGGTGTTTTTGTTTCTGGTTGTGGCCTTTTCTTTTCTGCCTAGAGAAGTTCCTTTAAGATTTGTTGTAAAGCTGGTTTAGTGTTGCAGAAATCTCTTAGCTTTTGCTTATCTGTGAAGGTTTTGATCTCTCCTTCAAATCTGAATGTGAGCCTTGCAGGGTAAAGCAATCTTGGTTGGAAGTTTTTCCCTTTCATCACATTAAGTATATCATGCCACTCCCTTCTGGCCTGTAGAGTTTCTGATGAGAAATCTGCTGATAACCTTATTGGGGTTCCCTTGTATGTCATTTGTTTCTTTCCCCAGCTGCTTTCAATATTTTCTCTTTGTCTTTAATTTTGGTCATTTTGATTAATATGTGTCTTGGGGTGTTCCTCCTTGGGTTTATTTTATATGGTACTCGTTGCGCTTCCTGAATTTGACTGAGTGGTTCCTTTCCCATATTAGGGAAGTTTTCAGCTATTATCTCCTCGAATATTTTTTCTGTCGCCTTCTCTCTGTCTTCTCTCTCTGGCACCCCTATAATATGGATATTGGTGCGTTTAACTGTATCCCAGAGTTCTCTGAGACTCAGCTCATTTCCTTTCAATCTTTTATCTCTTTTCTCTTCTGCATTAGTGATTTCCACTAATCTGTCCTCCACCTCGCTGATTCGTTCTTCTGCCTCCTGTATTCTATTGTCAGCTGCTTCTAATGAATTTTTTATTTCAGTGATTGTATTTTGCATCTCTTCTTGTTTAATTTTTACAGCTTGTATTTCTCTGCTCAGTGTTTCCTGTAAATGATCAATCTTTGCCTCCAGTTTATTTCTAATGCCTTACATCATCTTCAGCATCAACAGTCTAAAGTCTCTTTCTGAGAGGCTGGTAATCTTCTCATCACTGAGCTGTTTATCTGGGCTTTTCTCTTTCTCCCTTATCTGGGTTAGAGTTTTCTGTCTTTTCATTTTTATAGGTTTTTGGTGTGGTGACCTTTTTGCCAACAATAGAGTGGTAGCCTCTCTTAGTTCTGGATTTGCCTCCCCTGTGACTAAAGCTGGTATGGGCGGGGCTTGCTGTAAGCTTCCTGATGGGAGGGAGTGACACCCACCCACTGGTAGGTGGGGTTGATTCCTATCCCTCTGATGGGTGGGGTTTTGTCTCTGGATGAGATTAGAGGCTGGCTGTGTGCCTGAGGGGTCTTTAGGCAGCCTGTTTAGTGATGGGTGGGGCTGTGATGCCACCTGGATTATTGCTTGGCCTGGGGCTTCTCAGCCCTGATGGGAGGGACCAGATTTTCCCAGAAATGGCCCCCTCCAGAGAAATGCAGGCTGCTGAATGTTCCCGAGAGCTTCGCCTCCAATGTCCTTCCCCCACAACAAGCCACAGTCACCCCTGTTTTCCCAGGAGATCCTCCAAGAATTGCAGTCAGGTTCCACCCGTATTCTTATGGAGACTGCTTTGCCCTGGGACCCAGTGCACGTGAAAGTCTGTGTGTGCCTTTCAAGAATGGGGTCTCTGTTTCCCCCAGTCCTGTGGAGCTCCTGCACACAAACCCCACTGGCCTTCAATGCCAGATGCTCTGGGGGCTCTTTCTCCCTGTGCCCGATCCCCAGGCGTGGGGATTTGACATGGGGCTCAGAACTCTCAGTCCTGTAGCTGAGTCTCTGTGATGCAGTTACTTTCCAGTCTGTGGGGCTTCCCACCCGGGAGGTATGGGCTTGCTTCTATCGTGTAATCGCCTCTCCTACCTCTTGATGTGTTCTCTTTGTCTTCTGGAGCAGAATATCTTTTTTGGAAGTTTACAGTCCAGTTGGTTGAAGGCTGCTCGGCATTTGGTTGTAGTTTTGCTGTTTTTCGGGAGAGAAGTTGAGCTCCAGTCCTTCTATTCTGCCATCTTAATCCAATCTGTCTGGAAGGTTATATAACTGTTATACAGTGAAAGACGATGAAGTAACTAAAAGTGAACGGAAACTGAGCTAAAGAGATTGAGAAATGGGTCATGAAATAACTAGCAACATTGCCTCAAACCATTTTTTTTTCTCTTTTTGGTTTTTTTCTAGGGCTGCACCTGCGCCATATGGAGGTTCCCAGGCTAGGGGTCTAACAGGAACTGTAGCCGCCGGCCTTCGCCACAGCCACAGCAATGCGGGATCCAAGCCGCATCTGCAACCTACACCACAGCTCATGGCGATGCCGGATCCTTAACCCACTGAGCAAGGCCAGGGATCAAACCCGCAATCTCCTAGTTGGATTCATTAACCACTAAGCCACGATAGGAACGCCCTCAAACCATTTTAAAATACTTCAATTTGAAATAAAGAATCTTGGGAAGAATTTTCTTTTTGTATATTGTATGAAATGTTTTTACAGGTACAGAATAGCAAAGGACTTGTAAATTTTTGAAATGCGTTCAATTTCTGAAAAAAATGTGGCTGAAAAACTCTAGAGTCAGACAGACGTGAATTTGAATCCCAGCTCTGTGATTTATAATCTATGGCTTTGGGCAAGTTAAGAAGTGTCCAGCAGAATGCCTGGGACATACGTCGGCTTTCTCTAAATGTTTGTGACTTTTGTCCCAATTATGAGGAAACACTGGGCATAGATTACTCCATACTAGAAATAATCAACAGCCTATTTGATTCAAACTGCCATTGGAGAACTGTGCTTTCTTCTGAAAATCCTAATAAAACCAGTCCTGGTAATGAATACAGCTGGAGAAAGACACACAGCCATGCTGCCTGGTCTCACTCTAAAGCCATGAGCCTCACCTCCCGGGGCCCTCAGTGCTGCTCTCTTTCCACAATCCCTCTTTCTCCCACTCTTCCAGATGATCCAGACCTGTTCTTTCCCTAAAACTCCAACACCCCCTTCCCCATCCTCACTCCTAGCTTCGTACTTCACTGAGAAAGAAGAGAACTTCAGCCACTCCCTCGACCACATCTACCCAGCCGCTGGCACCTGCCCCATACCTGCGTCCTCTCCATCCCAGCCCATGGGAACAGACGGCTTGCTCATTTTCCTCCTCAAGGGCCAGGACCACTCCTCCAGGCTGCATCTCGTCCCTCTCCCTCAGGGTGTTGCACCTGCAACTCTTCTTTTTCCTCTGGTACCCTTAATCCTTCCCCACATTCGATCTTTCCTACTACTGTTCAAACTTGATATTATTTCTGCCATTAAAAATAAAAGCAAATGATCCTCCTTTTTAAGGCAAAGCTTCTCAAAAGAGTTGTCTTTCCTTCTTTACCTCACTTCCTCTCCTCTCGTGTTTGTTGAGCCCAGGTAAGCACTTGTCCCTGTCCTTCAGCTGTAATTGTTCCTTATCAAGGTCACCAGCCACTTTTGGCTTTTTTTTTTTTCAGGGCCACACCTGCGGCATATGGAGGTTCCCAGGCTAGGGGTCTAATTGGAGCTATTGCTGCCAGCCTACACCACAGCCACAGCAATGCGGGATCTGAGCCGCATCTGCAACCTACACCACGGCTCAAGGCAATGCCGGATCGTTAACCCACTGAGCGATGCCAGGGATCGAACCCGCAACCTCATAGGTCCTAGTCAGATTCGTTTCTGCTGCACCACGACGGGAACTCCACCAGCGACTTTCATATTGCTAAATTGACTTGTCCACGGACTTGGAGAACAGACCTGTGGTTGTCCTGGGGGAAGGGGAGGAAGTGGAATGGATTGGAAGTCTGGGGTTAATAGATGCAAACTATTGCATTCGGAATGGATAAGCAGTGAGATCCTGCTGTATAGCACAGGGAACTGTAGTCACTTATGATGGCACATGATGGAGGATAATATGAGACAAAGAATATATATCTATGTGTGACTCCGTCACTTTGCTGTACAGTAGAAATTGACAGAACACTGTAAACCAAGTCTAATGGAAAAATCATTTAAAAATAAATTTAAAAAATAACTTAATAAACTGAATGTCAAAGTCTCAATCCTCCTCCTCTTACTTAACCAGCAACATTCCTTAGACACACCTGGCTTCCAGGACACCCCACTCTCTTGGTTGTCTCGTCTTACTGATTGCTCATCAGTCTTAGCTCCGTTATCCCATTCCTTAAAACTTTGTAGTTCCTCAGGGCTCAGCCTCCAGAAAGGATCAACCCCGTGGATATCCCGATTTCAAACTTCTGAGTTCTGGAACTATGAGAAAATACATTCCTCTTGTTTTCAGCCACCCAGTTTGTGGTCATTTGCATGGCAGCCCTAGGAAATGAGTCCATGTTTCAAAAAAGGTACTTACAAACAAGCAAGCAGAATCTTGATGGCTTTCCATCTCGAGTCATGTAAAAGTCCAAGTCCTCAGAGTCCCTACTGTGACTCAGCGGGTTATGAACATAACTAGTATCCATGAGGATGCGGGGTCGATCCCTGGCCTCACTCAGTGGATTGGGGATCCGGTGTTGCCATGAGATGTGGTGTAGGTCGCAGATGGGGCTCGGAAAATGTGTTGCTGTGGCTGTGGTGTAGGCGGGCAGCTGCAGCTCTGATTGGACCCCTAGCCTGGGAACTTCCATATGGCGAAGGTGGGGTCCTAAAAAGCCAAAAAAAAAAAAAGAAAAAAAATTCCAAGTCTGTTCTGTAGCTACCATGACCCTGTACTACCTCTCTGACTAGTTTCCCACCCTCCCCTTTGCTCCAGGCTCGCTCCCCTCCTTGCTGTCCCATAAGCACCGCAGGCAGGCACTTGCATGGTCCTCAGTAAACAGATGTTCTTCTCAGGCAGGATATTCCAAGGGCTCGCGCACCAGGCCTGCATGCTGGCTGGTGCATCTGCCTGCAGGGCTCCACAAACATCGGCACGGCCCTCTCCTCACCCCCTGTAAGTATTTGCTCAAATGTCATCTTCCCAGGGACCTCTTCTTCAAGATAACTGTTACCCCACATTTTCTAGCCCCCTAGCCCGATGTACTATTCACTGTTGCCGTTAGAACACACTTGTTCCACTTGCTCATTTTTTTGTGATTACCTTTTCCCATCACTAGAATGTAAGCTCCCAGGGAGCAAGGAGCTTTCCTTTCTCTTTGTTCGCTGCTGTTTTCATGTTGCCTGACACAGAGTAGATGATCCATAAATGTTCACTGAATGAACAAATGAATGAATGAATTTACTAATTATTATTCCTTTTTTCCAGTCACAATAATGGGGCCACCTTACTATTTAATACAGGGCTTTTGTTTTTGTCCTTGTTTTTATTTTTAATGATAGACAATATCAAACATATAAAAGTAAAGAGAATATAAATGTACCTCTCACCCTGGCAGAGTAATTATCAACATAAATGTGACCAGCTTAGGGAGTTCCCATCGTGGCTCAGTGGAAACAAATCTGACTAGCATCCATGAGGATACAAGTTGGATCCCTGGCCTCCTTCAGTGGGTTATGGATCTGGTGTTGCCGTGAGCTGTGGTGTAGGTCCCAGACACGGCTTGGATCCTGTGTTGCTATGGCTGTGGTGTAGCCCAGCAGGTATAGCTCCGATTCGACCCCTAGCTTGGGAACCACCATAGGCTTCGGGTGTGGCCCTAAAAAGACCAAAAAAAAAAAAAATGTGACCAGTTTTGTTTCATCCATATCCTTTCTCATTCTCTGTACCTCCCAAGAGATTATTTTGAAGCACAACTCAATCATCATATCATTCGTTTGTAAGTATTTAATATGTACCTCTGAAAGATGTCTTAAAAATACACATATCATCACACCTAAAGTTAAAATTTCTTAATATTATCCTATAAGCAATGTTCATACTTCGCTCCTTATAAATGTTTTTTATTTTGCTTTTTGTTTTTCATTTTGATAATTTGAATTGGGACACAAATAAGTGTCAGACATTCTGATCTGCTGATATGTCTGTGAATTCTTCCTTTGTTTTTTGGTAATATTTTCAGTTGAAAAAGCCAGCTCTAATTTCCCATAGTTCACCTACCATAATTGTCCTGTAGTTTCTCCTAGTCTGGATTTTGCTTACTGCATGGCTGCATTCCTGGGTGTCATTTGCCATGTTCCTCTGTTCCTTGTATCACCTGTAAACCGGTAGTTAGACACTGGGTCACACTTTGATACTTTTGTTTTTCTCAAGCCTGCTTTACGGGTGTTTTCTCCTTTTTAGGGTTGATGATCATCGCCCAGATACACCAGCTTATCATTCCCTCCCCCATTTCTTAGCTAAAAAAATTCTACAAAGAGAAGCCCCCCACCACCACCACCTACACCATACATCACCTCTCTCATTTCCCTGAAATGCTTCATCTACCTGTTTTCGTAATGATGTGAGTTGTTCTTCTCATCTTCCAGAGGTGACTGATGAGTTGCTGTGGTTATTTTAGCATCATTGTGAACAACTGATATAAGTATTTCTGTGGGCTTTAACCTATTATAATAATTATCTTTATCGTTGCTCAAATTGCCCCATCTTTGGCCAGTGGTAACTTATTTAGATTGACTTCTAAAACGTATTAACACGATTCCAGTGGTCTAGGATAACTTCTTTACTCTCTGTTGTGACAGTATGTCCTACTTGTACCTCTCTTTCCCCCAACTGTTTCTTTTGTGGGCAACAGTATTTAAAGACCACGACCTGTGTGCTCGTCGTGAATCTCTGGTACTAGAACAGTGTGCAGTAAAGACCTAAGCAGGACTAGGTTACCCAAACCCTGCATATTCCCAAGAAAGTTTTGGCTCTTAACTGACTCCTGGGATGTAACCTCTAACTAAGCCCTTGGAGTATCCTGCCTGATAAGGGCATCTGTTTATCAAGGAACTTGAGCCACACCAGGTACCCAGCGCTAACAATGTGACTTATGGTGGGGGCCTTGGGCCACACAATAGCTATCAGTTGACCCCTGGAAGACATCCCTGCCTGACTGACCTCTAATAAACATCCTGACATCAAGGTTTGAGTAAGCTTCTGTGATTGTTAATACTTCGTGCAAGTTGCTACACATCACTGCTGGGAAAATTAAGTTTTGTCTGTGAGACTTCCCTGGGAGGGGACAACTGGAAGCTTGTCCCTCGTCTGCCCTATGATCCTTTTTCTGTGGCTGATTTTAGTCTGTATCCTTTCATTGTAATAAACTGTAGTCATGAGTACAACAGCTTTGCTGAGGTGTGTGAGTCCCTTTAGAAAATCATTGAACCTTAGGGGCTGGGTTGAGGGACCTCTGACTACAGTTAGGAACTGTGTCTGGGCCTCTTCAGTAGATAGAACTAGAAAACACATGTTTTTAAGATCTAAGTACATCATGATTTCATACTGATATTCCAAATGAAGTCAGGTCTACAGACACTTAACTTACTAACTTTGCATTTGTATGTCCTTTCGACCACTCCAGAAATATTTGGTTCTTAAAGATAACAAATAATCACTGTTCTTTAATCCTATAATACAGCAATCTCAGAATAGCAATACTAAATCTACTACCAACAATATGATTACCGAGAACAATTTAAGGTTTTGTTTTTTGTTTTGGTTACTTTTGTCCTTAGGGTTGATCCCACTGGAGATATATGATCGAATTAGTGCTTTCAAAGTCATTTTAAATAGTACCTTTCTGTGTTATTATGCTGTTAACTGTATACGTAGATATATAATCTCTTGTTTTATTTTTGGCTTTTAGGGATTAAGTTTTTATTTATTTTTTTTTAAATATTTACGTTTCTAAAGACAAATCTTGGTATTTTAAAGATAAGAAATTTGGTTCTTAAAGACAACAAATAATCACTATTATTCAAAACATTTCCTCCCTCTCCTCCTTTATATATAATCACTTAAAATGTTTTATTATTCTTTTATTGATTTTTATAACATGAGCAAATGCATATATGTATATATATTATCTATATGCTTATTTAGATAATATAGGTATATAAATATATTCACATCTTCCCTTTCTTGTTTAAATGGTATCATACTATACTAAAATTACTGTAAGTGTTTTTCTTCACTTTGCTTTTTCCACCAAACAATATACCCTAGAGAACCTTCCTACACTGTTGGAGGGAATATAAGTTGGTGCAGCCACTGTGGAAAACACTATGGAAGTTCCTCAAGACACTAAATACTGAGCTGCCATATGATCCAGCAATCCCACTCCTAGGCATATATTCAGACAAAACTATAATTCAAAAAGATAATGCAAGAGTTCCCATCATGGCTCAGTGGAAACAAATCTGACTAGGAACGATGAGGTTGCGGGTTCAATCCCTGGCCTCGCTCAGTGGGTTAAGGATCTGGCATTGCCGTGAGCTGTGGTGGGAGTCACAGACGCTGCTCAGATCTGGCGTTGCTGTGACTGTGGAATAGGACAGCACTGTAGCTCCAATTCCACCCCTAGCCTGGGAACCTCCGTATGCCAAGGGTGTGGCCCTAAAAGGCAAATAAATAAATAAATAAATAAATAAATACATGTTGCAATTCCCACTTTAAATTAAAAAAAAATAATAATGCACGTGTTCATAGCAGCAGTATTCCCAATAGATAAAAGAAATGGAAACAACCTAAATGTCCATTGACAGATGAATGGATAAAGAAGATACAGTACACATATACAATGGAATAGAACTCAGTCATAAAAGAGAATGAAATAATGCCACTTGCAGCAATGTGGATGGACTTAGCTATTATTACACTAAGTGATGTAAGAAAGAGAAAATGCAAATACCGTATGATATCACTTGTATGTGGAATCTAAACTATGACACAAATGAACCTATTTATGAAACCGAAACAGACTCACAGAGAACAGACCTGTAGGGGTCGGGGGGAGGATGAATGGGGAGTTTGATGTTAGCAGAGGCAAGCTGTTGTACAGAGAATGGATAAACAACAGGGTCCTACAGTATAGCTCAGAGAACTGTATTCAACATCCTGTGATAAGCCATAATGAAAAAGAATACAAAAAAAGAATGTACACATATGTATAACTGAATCACTTTGCCTTAAAGCTGAAACTAACACAACTTTGTGTATCCATTGTATTCATCAACAAAAAATTTGTTCGGCAAAAACAATAGCAACAAAATGCAGTATACCCTAGAGATCTCTACATGTCATGTACTCTTTTACACTGTATTGTATTTCATCGTGCAGCCAAAGCTGTTTCTTCAACTATTTTCCTGTTGGTTCAGGTCGTTGCCCATCTTTTGTTGTTACAAATAATGCTGCAATAGTACCTCATTCATATACCTTGTCAGAGTTTTAGTATGTTTTTAAGAGTGTTCCAAAATCTAGATTCTTAAAATATAAATTTCCATTGTGATTGCTGGGTCAAATGACAAGTGCACATATAATTTTGCTAAAGATTACCAGTTTCCCCTCCATCAGGGTTCTTCTGCTATACAATTGTGCATGCCTAGCAGCTATTCTTTCTTTCCTTCCCTTTTTTTTTTCTTTTTGGCCCACACGCATGGCATATGGAAGTTCCCAGGCTAGGGCTCGAATCAGAGCTACAGCTGCTGGCCTACGCCACAGCCACGTGGGATCTGAGCCGAGTATGCAACTTAACACCACAGCTCGTGGTTATTTGTATCCTTAACCCACTGAGCAGGACCAGGGACTGAACCCACATCCTCATGGATACTAGTCGGATTCATTTCAGCTGTGCCACAATGGGAACTCCATTCCTAGCAACTATGCTTTCAAGTTCTTCTTTCATCATGGCCTTGCTAATAGAATATATCACCCAAAATTTGGATTTTTCTGATCTTACAGGTGGGAAATTGTATCTCAGTGTAGTTTTAACTTACTTTTTATTTCTTTTTTTTTTTTTAGGGCAGCATCTGTCATATGGAGGGTCCCAGTTTAGATGGGAAATTGTATCTCAGTGTAATTTTAACTTACATTTCTTTTTTGTCTTTTTTTTTTTTTTTTTTTTAATGCAGCACCTGCCATAAGGAGGTTCTCAAGCTAGGGGTCGAATCAGCTGTAGCCATCGACCTACACCACAGCCACAGCAATGCCAGAGCCATGTCTGTGACCTACCCCACAGCTCATGGCAATGCCAGATCTTTAATCTGTTGAGCGAGGCCAGGGGTCGAACCTGTGTCCTCATGGTTACTAGTTAGAATAGTTTTGGCTGAGCCATGATGAGAACTCCCACATTTATCTTATTATGAGTGATGTTGGACATCTTTTCACATGGCTAACTATAATTTTCATGCTTTTTCTGTACATTGTCTATTCATATCTTTGATAATGTTCTCATCAGGTATTTCCTTATATTTCAAATTTTCTTTCTGCTAACAGCCTCAAATTCCAGCAAGAATAGTATATACCAAAGAATCCTCAGGTGCTGGTGTGACCATAGGGGCCATGGACGATCACAGACAATGTGGGAACACCTGGACAGCAGTACAGTTAATTTCAAATATTAAGGTTTTGAATTATGAGATAAATATTGGATTTCCTGGGTAATTAATTTCATTAACTCATCAACTCAACTAATATTTCTTGAGCACACGCCATGTCCAAACACGGTTTCAGGCACTGGAGACACACTGATAAATTTATTCTCCTACCCCTGGAGCTACTGGAGAAGGAAATAACATTATTCTCTTGATTCAGGCTGGAGGATCACCCCTAAAAAATATACTCTTTTATTTCATGTGATTTTCCCCATGTTTCCATTTGCAAAATCCTGAAATTGGGGGCAGGCCTCACTAGTCGGACAAAAGCATGGTCAAAATGCTGGTTTCTGCTGTAGAGATGACCTTCGAGGCTCGAAAAGGACTGTCAGCCTCATCTTGTCCCATTTGCTTCTTCTATTGACAGAGAAAAGATCCACAGATCTCAACACTGCTCAAAGTCACCCAGAGCCCGGCCCCTGGCTTTTAGCTCTTACCAGGTTATTTTCACAGCATCAGCCTTGTAGGGAAGTTAAAGGAGCAGAAAGAACACAAATGCAACCCTAGCCTTTGGTCCCCGTCTGGCCTAGAGAGTAACTCGTATCGGTGGGGCCCTGGACAGTATTTGGTCAGGCAGCTCCCTGGCCCCACTCTTATGCACCAAGCTACAGAGCTGTCCTGGGTCATGGAACTGGTTCAAAGGGACTGCAGGATGTTTTTGGTTTCATGAGGGTGACAGTAAAAGCCAGTTAGAGAAAAAATGGGAGAAGGAAGATAAAAGTAACATGCTGAGAGAGGAGGAAGGCTGCTCTGGCCTGATTAGACCACGCAGATTTTTCCTGAAGGAAAGGACAAAGGCTCATATATGTAGACTTGTACTTAAGCAAATAACTGTTTTATTTAGGGCTTCTGGATTGCTCTCTGAAAGAGGAAGTTCTGTAATAAAGCCCAGAAGTTAAATAGTTATAGACTCTTTGGGTCCCAGCCCTGTCATTCATCCACGGCCTGAATCATCCTCAAGTCACGTCAATCTTCCAAGCCTTGGTTTCTTCATCTGTAAACAGAGGGTGTGGCTGTCTGACTAAGTGTGGATGTGAGGGTTAAAGTGGGTCATGTCTTTTAATGTGCTTTATAAAGTTCAGTGCTGTTGAACTGGCTACTCATGAACTCTGACAAACCAGTCCCCTCTCTGACACTGTGTGCATGTGTATCCATACTGCAAGATATTTGTTTTTGTTTCTGTCGTTGTTGCTTTTTAGGGCCATACGTGCAGCATATGGAGGTTCCCAGGCTAGGGGTCGAATTGGAGCTACAGCCGCAACTTACGTCACAGCCACTAGCAATGCTGGATGGAGCTGCCTCTGCAACCCACACCACAGCTCACGGCAACACCGGATCCTTAACCCACGGCGCTGGGCCAGGGATCGAACCCTCGTCCGCGTGGATCCTAGTGAGGTTTGTTACCGCTGAGCCACAGGAACTCCCCCTACTGCAAGATATTTGGATAGGGAGACAGAAATTTTGATCTACCGAGGCCAATTTTTCTAGAAAATGGCTCAATGAGCACTTCAGCACGGTCTTTGAAGCCTGTGTCTGGATGCCAGTTGAGAGGAGACACTGAATCCACCTCACAAAACTGCCGCTCCAAGGCAGCTGCAGCGTGTATTCTTTTCAGAGCGATATGAAATAATTGCCCGTTGGCACAGTGAAACCATCTCTTCTCTAAGGCAGCACAAAAGAAAGCTCAAAAGCATCTCTGGTTTTGATTGCCAACTGGGGGAGGGAATGAAAGTAGCCCAAATTATGGGTCCAGGTGTCTCTGGGGGAAGCCATTTATGCCTCTCTGCGACGCTGATGTCACCCCCACCTCCCACTCCGTGCTACCTGAGTTCCCAGCCTGAAAGACTGAAAAGTTCTGTGACCTGGCAGTAGACCGGGCTGACAGGTGTCTGTCAAGACCCCTGGGAACCTGGGACGTGAACTTTAGCTGGAAACAGAATGGCTTGTCTTTTTGTGTGTAGCCTTGTTTCGATTCAGGAAAAAAAAATTTTAAAAAGAAAGAAAGAAATCAGAGAACATTGTCATGCTGAGTAAGCCATGCTTAGTTAAGTCTTCCAATTGTGGAATAATTCATGTTGATTTTATGAGGAAAAGGTGAAAGAGAAGCATGTGGACTTGTTTAAAAAAAAACTTCAAAGGAGAACCGGTTCTACTGCTGTGTGGACCATCCTCTCTAGGGCTTTCCAACATCCTAGCGGCAGGCTTTTCACTTTCATCTCCTTTGTGAGTTCTCTTCGACCAAGTGCCATTAAAGGTGTCCCCAGGACTCCTACTGGCTCCCTTTTCACCACAGACCCTCATCTCCTCCACATCCACGGGTCCTTCCTGGATGCCTATGAGCACTGAAGCACTAAGCCAGCCAAAACTCTCCTCCAGATCTCCAGGCACTTAGACCTAACACCCCATAGTTGTTTTTATTATTCTTATTTATTACTAATCAAACTTACCTTGTTTTGGGGGGGAAAAAAAGGATTTAAAGTGAATTATGAAAATACATAAAAAGTAAAAGCTAAATAAAGGTAATGAATAAGGTGAAATCACTGTGACGATAAAAATGAAGGCCAAAAAAAAGAAATAATGGAAAAAATTATTTCACAAATCTATTTAGAATGGTTTCATACAGTTGCTTGACCTGCATCATGAGTTTGACTTTGAGCTTGCTACTAACCATTGCAAAGAGGGGAACACAAGTTCACTGTTCATATGTTAAAGTAATACATCTATAGCAAATCTGTTGTGCATGAGTAGCAAAAACCTCCCGAGAAAGCAGAGTTGAGGGAAAATTCTGTAATGGATTCTAATCAATAAGAAATTTGTGATGTAATAATCAACATCCTCAACATCCTACGAGTGAGTACAAAAATGAGACCTAATACTGCTTCTAATAACTTCCTGTAATAGTGTTCAGTGGAATAACATAATTACGCAAAAGAATTGCAGAAGAAAGCAAGATGGTACAAACCAAGTGTGCAGACCTGATGGTTTGGCTTGAGTCGAGGGTGAAGAATATTATTACTTTGTAAATTTACTGCAAGTTTTTTTTTTTTTTTTAGGAAAGCCTTTGAAATATATTAATTGGCAGCGATGTGTCTGGAGTGCAAAATATTTTTTCTTGGCAGTTAAGTGCAGACACATTTGCTTGGAAAGCCAGCCAGTGGGGGTGAGGGTAAAAGTGACAAACTTTTATGAAGTTTTTAATGCCTAATGTACACACTTACCTAGCAGAAGCCACTCCACTTGTTCCTGCATGGAGATGGCCTAGGGGCTACCAATGGGCAGAAAACAACCCCAGTTTTACTCCAAACTTGGGTCAGAAGTTGAGGCCTCGGGTGTCTATGCCATGGAATAGTACCAAAATAGCAAGGAGAATGCAGAGGAGGAGGACGTGTTGAGAAATGCTCAATGAACAGAGTCTTCGGATCTGGCCACTGGATGGTTTGAAGGAAAAGAGTGGAGTCTGGTTGGAGACTCCACTCCTCAGGTTGGAGAAAGACTTTCATTTGTGTTCTTTTCTCTTCATTATATTTTCCTGGGAAAATTGATATTGATAAAGAGAAAAGAAGATGCCCAACACTACAGGCATAAGCTGCAAACGTCGAAGTGCCTAGCCAGAGGAAATAATGAGAGGGACCCTAGCTGGACCCTCCTCTCTGCATACCCTTGAGACTGAGCGACTGAAATTGGGAGAGAAGAGGGACTGAACTTGAGACTGAGGTGTAAAGAGACTGCTTGGAGTTCAGGAGCTCCTTATGGTAAAGCAGCCTTGTAGGTTCTCGACCCTGGGACTAAGATTGGGCAAACACTTGTGGTCCCTGCACCTCCTTCTCTTTGTCACCTGATTTCAGTGCCACTCTGATTGACAGGTCCATGTTGATACATCTGCTCCCACTTGAATGAATGCTACAGTCTCCTTTTTTGCCTCAGGATGATACCTGATAATCTATGTGTGGGCAGTATGGGGGAGTTTACACCCCCAGAAACAACCATTAACCAGTAGAACATGTATGGGATGGACATTGGTGAATAAAGGCCCTGTTTGCTTATTCCTTCAGTGAGACAATTCTGAGGCACATTCTACACAGTTTCTCAGAGAGTCCCCAGTGAAATTGGGCCCTGGTGTTCCATAGCAGCAACCAACTCAGTAGCAGATTTATTGACCTCTTCGCTATCCCATTCTGTTTATTCCATCACTTCAGCTTCCTGATAATCACTTTGTAAGACTGGCACCTTGATCTTAGTCTCTGCTCTTGGGGGGAAACTGGACTAAGCCAGGCCACCTTCCCAGAATTAGTGAGATAGAAGGGAGAGTTAAGGGAGGGAATAAAGTAATGACAAAATACATGTTAAGAGATTCGGATGCTAGAAGTGGATGCTTCATTATTCATATAGTAGGCGTTCCAGGAGGAGAGAGATTATTGATTGTAATTGTTCATGTTAGATTATCTCTAATTAATTTTATTGTGTAGATCTGTCACCTTCTCACAACCACTTAGTTTTTTTTTCCTGCCTTCCAACAAAGGACATAGAGAAGAAATGAACTCAATGAGTCAGGTAGTTAGCCCTTGGGTCATTTCTGCGGGCATCTGATGATCAAAGCCACTTAGAACTCAGTTTGAGTTGGCCACCTTTCTGTTCTCGAACCGAGACACCACAGCTGGTGGCCTTTAGTTGCATCAGCTCATTGGCCTATTTGCCAAGACACTTGTACAAGACCTGCACTTGTGCCTACTCTACCACAGCTTCTAGACATCATGAGGAATGCCTTTCCCAGAAAACAAGGGTGAAAGTCTGGATGGATACTTCTCCCTTTGGGAAGGGAAGAAGAATTGTGGAGTTCTGTTTTTCTCGCTGGGTGGCCCTGGGCAAGATCAGAGAGGACTAGGCTGGATGTCTACAGTTAGAAGGAGCTTCAGGCCATGCCATACTAATCAAGGTCAGAACCATCAAAATGTGTCTAGACATTGTAGCATTCACTTTGGTGGCTCCACAGATTACCCCAATATCACTTTCTTCTCCCTCTTCATCTTTTATTCCCATTGATCTTATTGCTCCTCTGAAGCTCTAGATGGATTTTCATACTACTTTTAGATGGATTTTCAGTCTACTTTCCTGTAATTTGCTATGATAAATTGTCTCCAACTTCTCTCAATCTGGAAAGAGATTTCTGATGCATGAGTTTCTACACTCCTATCAGGAGCCTCTATACAGAGGTACAACAGGTGCCAACAGATCTCACAGACTTTTACATGAGCTACAAGAGCTGCATTTCCACTCAAACTTTGTCCAGGCTCCTAGTGTGGGATTAATATATCAGGTCCCATAACTGAAATGAAAAATACACTGAAAGGAATCAACAGCAGAAAAAAAATGAGGCAGAAGAACGAATAAGTAAGCTGGAAAACAGATTGGTATAAATTCTCTGCCATGGAACAGAATAAAGAAAAAAGAAATAAAGTAAATTAGGACCTCTGGGGCAACATTAAACCCACCAACACTTGCATGATGAGAGAGAAAGCACCAGAGAGAATATTTGAAGAGATACTGGCCAAAAACTTCCCTAACATGGGAAAGGAAACACGCAAATCCAGGAATCACAGCAAGTCCCCTACCAGACAAACCCAAGGAGGAACATGCTGACATGTATGAACAAAGCTGAACAAAAGAAAAGACAATATGAGAAAATTATGAGAATATTAATAGCAACAAGGGAAACGCCGCAGATAACAATACAAAGGAATTCTCATGAGGACTCCGCAGGCCAGAAAGGAGTGGCATGATAAGTTTAAAATGATGAAAGGGAAACACCTACAACCAAGACTACTCTACCCAGCAAGGATCTTGTTGAGCTTCAATGGAGAAATCAAGAGCTTTACAGACTAACAGAAGCTAAGAGAATTCAGCACCACCAAACCAGCTTTACAGCAAATGCTAAAGGAAATTCTCTAGCTGGAAAAGAAAAAAACACAACTAGAAACAAGAAAATTATGAACAGTAAAGCTCACTAGTGAAGGGAAACATACAGTGAATATAGTAAATTAACCACACAAATATGATATGATATCAAAATCAGTAATCATAAGAGAAGGGTACAAATGTAGGATGTTGGGAAAGCATCTGAAATTAAGAAATCAGCAACTTAAAATAATCTTTATATATATATATATATATATATACATATATATATATAATCTATATTAAAACAATATAATTTCAGGGTAACCTCAAATCAAAAAATAGACACACAAAAAAGAAATCCAAACACAACATTAAAGATAGTCACCAAATCATAAGAGAACAGAAGAGGAAGGGGAATAAAAGACCTGCAAAAACAAATCCAAAACAACTAAAAAGTGGCAATAAAAACATACAAAGTGAGGAGTTCCCATTGTGGTTCAGCAGGTTAAAAATCTGACATAGTGTCCATGAGGCTGCAACTTCAATCCCTGGCCCCTCTCGGTGAGTTAAGCATCGGTGTTGCTGCAGCTACAGCATTGGTCACAGATGCTGCTCAGGTTTAGTGTTACTCTGGCTGTGGTGCAAGCATGCAGCTGATTCAACTCCTAGCCTGGGAACTTCCATATGCCACAGGTGTGGCCATAAAAGAAAAAAAATAGAGATAATTACCTTAAATGTAAATGGATTAAATGCTCCAACCAAAATACATATACATCCTCTGAAAGTGAGGGGATAGAAAAAGGTATTCTAGGCAAAGCGATTTTTTTTTTTTTTAAGATTTGGAGTAGCAATACTCCTATCAGACAAAATAGGCTTTAAAATCAAGACTGTTACAGGAGACAAGAAGGACACACTGTAATGATCAAGGGATCAGTCCATGAAGAAGATATAGCAATTGTAAATATATATTTACACCCAAAATGGAAATACCTCAATACATAAGGCATGTGTTAAGAGCCGTAAAAGGAAAAATTGAGAATTGTGAGGGACTTTTAACAGTGCCCTTATATCAGTGGACAGATCCTCCAAACAGAGAATCAATAAGGAAGCACAGGTCTTTATTGACATGTTGAACTAGATGGACTTAATTGATATTTATAGAGCATTCCATCCCAAAGCAGCAGAATACACATTCCTTTCAAGTGTAAATGGAACATTCTCCAGGATGGATCACATATGGTGCCACAAAGCAAGCCTTGGTAAATTTAAGAAAATTGAAATCATCTTTTCTGACTCCAACACTGAGACTGGGAATCAACTACAGCAAAAAAACTGCAAAAAAAAAAAAAAAAACGAATACATGGAGGCTAAACAATACGTTACTAAACTGAAGAGATCACACGTGATGAAAATCACATTTTTTTTTGAAAGTCACATTTTTAAGAGAGAGATCTCTCCTCCAACTCTGCAGTCAGATGAACCACCTGGACCATTTTTTTTTTTTATTTTGATAAGTAGGTCTCTATAGAAAGGGTGCTCGGTTGAAATAAATTTAGTCTCATCAACTGATATGGTGATTCGAGACCCAAGTAGTAAAGTCCTAAAGGGAGGCAGAAGGGTTGGCACCACCTCCTTTCCACTAAAAGCCCTCGTTTTCCTTTAAGATGCATCCCAGATGTCACCTCTTTGAAGCTCACTAGATATCTGTTGCTGCAATAATGCCACGGGTCCTGATTGCACTTATTTTCTCTTTCTTTCTTTTTCTTTCTCTTCTTTCTTCCTTTGTCTGTCTGTCTGTCTTTTTAGGGCCACACCCATGGCATATGGAAGTTCTCAGGCTAGGGATGAAATCAGAGCTACAGCTGCCGGCTTACATCACAGCCACAGCAACACCAGATCCGAGCCGCATCTGCAACCTATGCCACAGCTCACAGCAACACCAGATCCTTAACCCCCACTGAGCAAGGCCAGGGATCGAACCCGAGTCCTCATGGATCCTAGTCGAGTTCGTTACCATTGAACCACAGCGAGAACTCCCTCGTTTTCTTACCCAAGCCTGGAGTTAAGGTGGATGAACTCCCGGAGCCATCCCAGAGGCAGAGAGGTGAGCCGGGCCAGGACCGGGGGACGGTCGCCTCCCTCCCACGACTCCCTCAAGAACGTGCCTGGAGAACCTGGCCCCAGGACGGCTGGAAGGCACCCAAAGTATTTAGAGGGCCGGGAGGTGGTCTTGGGTGGGATATGGTGACACCAGACATCCTTCATTCTGTGAACATTTATCAAGTTTGTGTCAACACATGCCAGGCCACGCGTAAGATTCAGTTCCTACCCTCACGAATCTTACAGGCCGAGGTGGAAACAGACCATGGTAATGACAGTAGCGTGGGACAGGTGCTGGGGGGGGAAGGGAGCAGAGGGCACCGTGGGAAAGGACACGGAGGAGAGGACCTGGAGTGTGTGGCCGGAGACAGTCGCAGAGCAAGTCGGCAGAGGCAGCTGCTGGGGTTCCTTCCTCCTCTTTCGGAAGAGGCGCCGTTCAGGGTAAAACTGGAAGGAGCCTCTCCACCATCTTTCTTGAAACTCCCAGGTCTGTGGGCTCTTCCTGACCCTGCAGGTGTCTAGAAAATTCTTCTACAACTAGGCAAGGCTCTGTCCTGTCCCCAGAAACCATTAGCAACGTTGCCTGACCCGACTGGGGCCACAAGAATGGGATCCACGCCATCAGACCTCTGCTCCCCTCCCTTGACTCCTTCACCTCACCTCCCCCAGGAAGCCCAAGAGGCCCACAGTAGGTCAACGCAAACCCATGAGACACAATCTCTACCTTGGTGTGAACAAAACTCACGTCAGAAAAGGAGGGAGTTCCCATTGTGGCTCAGCGGTTAAGGAATCCGACTAGGAACCATGAGGTTGTGGGTTTGATCCCTGGCCTTGCTCAGTGGGTTAAGGATCCAGCATCGCCGTGAGCTGTGGTGTAGGTTGCAGACGCGGCTCGGATCTAGCGTGGCTGTGGCTGTGGCGAAGGCCAGCAGCTGTAGCTCCGAATTGACCCCTAGTCTGGGAACCTCCATATGCCACAGGTACGGCCCTATAAAAACAAAAACAAAAAAGGCAAAAAAAAAAAGGGAATAAGAATTTGCACTGACAATTTTATTATTACCAACAGCATTCTGAACGAAGCAAAGAATTTTAACAAAAGATGTAAAATAGATATTTAAAATAAAATCACAGATGGACAACAGACTTACAGAATCGCGTTTCTGACCATCCAGGAAAAAAAAATGACAACGTTTACTTCCTAGCAAACCACTTTTGGATGAGATTAGCACTGGGCCACAAGACCCAAGCAGCCAGGACACTGCTGAGCTCCTAGGAGCAGAAGAAATGATCCACCAACGGGGAGAGGCTGTTCGAGAGGCCGCAAGACGGTCCAAGGCAGCAAAGCAGAGCCGGGAACAGGCAGCGCAGGGCAGGTGCCAAGCATCGGGAAGCAGAGGTGGGCTTGAGAGGAATCCCTCCCTACGACCTGAGAATCCAGGGCCAGCTGCAAAGTAGCGCCCGTGTGTGTGCCCCTGCAGGTGTGCATGCATTTAAATTGTGTCCTGCTTAATTCACAAAACCAGCAAGTGGGTTTGGGTAGGAGTCATCTTTGGGTACAATCCTATCAGGGAGGCCGGAGAGGGGAAGGTCCAACCTATCAAAGCAGTTTCCCAAACGAGGCTGGATCGAGTACCTGCTAGGAGGGCCGTGGGCTGCAAAGGCTCTGGGGAAACAGAGAAGCGAGGCCCCGGGCCCTGCCTTCAGAACTCACGTTGTAACATGGGGGAGAGACACGCTCAGAGAACTGTGCCAGGTAGCCTGCGCTGTGGGACAAAACAACCAGATTGTCCCGAGACACGTGGCCCATCAGGAGAGGGTTAGAATCTGCTGGGATGTGAGGTGGGCCTAGAGAGCCAGGTAGGATTTGACAAGGGGAAATGGGAGCTCTGTGGGCTTTCCCAGCCAAACAGAGAAAGCCGAGCCCCATGAGGGAGTGGACCGTGGGAGCTGGGGTGGCCCTTGCGGGGAGCATCTGGAATGTTCAGGAAAGTTGTAGGAGATGCTGCTGGAAAGGCAGCTTGAGGTCAGACAGCATGAGTCCAAAGCAAAGAGTCTGGGAGTTCCCGTCGTGGTGCAGCGGAAACGAATCCGACTAGGAACCATGAGGTTGCGGGTTCGATCCCTGCCTTGCTCAGTGGGTTAAGGATCCGGCATTGCCGTGAGCTGTGGTGTAGGTTGCAGACGCGACTCAGATCTGGCATTGCTGTGGCTCTGGCATAGGCTGGTGGCTACAACTCCAAATTAGACCCCTAGCCCAGGAAACTCCATATGCCGTGGGTGAGGCCAAAACAGGACAAAAAAAAAAAAAGGACAAAGCGAGCAGTCTGTACTGAAGTTGGGTAAAGAAAGAGACCCCTTTATGTCCTCATTTATTCTTTCCTTCATTCAACAAAAATGTATTTCGTGCAGATCGGCCGCCAGGTGTTGTTCCCTTGGGTGCTGGGCACACGGGTGGCCGAGGGCAGCTGCCAGCCACCTGAGGAGCGGCTGTAGAATGTTCGTGGGTGGGAGCACGCCGGGAGGTGGAGGCTGAGGGCGGGCCCACCGTGAGGGCGGGTCCTGAGCCAGGCATGGCAACGGAAGGGTCGCTGTGCAGGCCAGGGCCCCGGGCAGCGTCGGTCACAGGGGAGATGCCCCCGGCCACCCTGCTCTGAGCCAAGTCATCCAGCAGCCAACACGGGGGAGAAGCAGCCCATCCGTGACTGCGATGAGGGGTCAGAGCAGTGCGGCTCAGAAAGGAGAGGTAGGGCCTTGATCCCGCAATCCTCCCCTCCACTCCCCTCCCCCAGCCTGCGGCAGGTCATCGGTCAGCCTGGTCAGGGGACTCGTGGCCGGGGTCCCTCGGGTGGTCCTCGTGCCTGTAGCCGTCCCCGTCCTCCTCCTGCTGCTCTCTTGAAAGCTCTGTCTGCTGCTCTGGCGGCTCCTGGTAAGCTGCCCGATTCCTGCAGGCGGTGAGGACAGAGGAGAAGGGTTGGCCTGGCTCAGTCGGGCCGCAGTGCTCCGGGAGGAGGCCGTGAGATCCGCCATCCCCACCCATCCGCTGCAAAGGCACCCTGGGCTGAAGGGCTGGGCTCGGAGCGACTTGTTTTGCTCATGAGCAGAGGGCCTAATGGCAGCAGGCTGGGGAGGAGAGGGAACGGGGGCCGGGACAGAGGCTCCCCCCACATCCAGCCCGGGGAGCCCACAGGAAGCCCTGCCCTGAGATCAGAGCCCGCAGAACCCGGGCCTCGGGGTCGAGCCACTCTAGAGTCATTTGCTCTTCTCTCCGCTCTAAAACGCGGCTCGTGAAAATAACGGCTGTCCCCTGGGGTGCTGTGAGCGGAAGGGGCTACGAGGAGCTGGGGCGCAGCCTCCCCGCGCGCTCCGACCCTCGCCGGCAGGCTGCCCCCAGACACTCACGGCCGCTCCACCTCGGCATCCTCGGTCTTGCCGGTCTCGCGGCAGCAGCAGCAGTAAATGACGATGCCGATGATGATGAGGGCCGCCGCCACGCCCCCCGCGATGCCCGCGTACAGGGCCACGTTCATGGAGGCTGCGGGAGACAGCCGCCCGCGACGACCTGAGCCGCAGTCCGAGTCCCCAGCGCCAGCCGAGGCTCTGGGGCGGCCAGCTCGCCGCGGGGGAGGGACCACAGCGGCCTGTGTCTGGGATGCGGGAGATGCTCTCGCCCAGGCTCCGGCGGCCCCAGTCCTCCTCCCAGCCCAGAGGTTCCACGAGAGGCGTGGTCCCTTGGGGAGGCGACCAGACAAGCCTGCGGGATGGGCTTCAGGATGGAGGTGTAGACAAGGACGGACGGGGCTACCCAGACTCCAGAAACGTCCTCGCCGTCAGTCTCGCCAACTCCTTGTCCAGCTCACCCTAAAGGATGGGGTCCGGGCTCCGCAGCAGCCAAGTCTGGGCACATCCCCCTGCCCACTGAGTGACCCGAAGAGCCGGCAGGACTAAGCGGGTCTCTAGAAGCTATTTCCAGAGAACCAAGGGAACGGGACTGGCCTCCAGATGAGGGGACCCTGGGACAAGAGCCTCTGGCCATCACCTCCCCCTCCCTGCCAGGGGGAGACCTTAGAGAGGCTGCCCGATTCACCTCCACGGTGGTCCCTCTCAGCTGGCTCTTTGGACCCCTGGCCAATCACCTTCTGGGCTCCGTCCCCCCTCCCTCCCTCAACAAGCGCTCTTACGAGGTCTGACCGCCAGAGTGATGTTGCAGGACTCGGTCCCCACTTCGTTGGCACTGGTGCAGACATAGTAACCCGACATTTCCGTGGAGATATTCTTCAGAAAGTAGACCTGTCCTGTGACTGGGAAGGAATAAGAGGCGGGCTGAGGAGAGACAGCCAGGAGGGAGCGGGGTCGCCTGAATTCCTGGCAGATGCAAGCACTGCCATTGCACTTGTCTGAGCCTTGACCGTGCCCTGGAGAAAACATCCACCTCTAGGACGGCAGGGTGATTACACCGGGCAGGCTGCACAGTTCGGAAGTGCTTAGAATTCAAGCAGGCACCCTGGGTTTGAAGCCTGGTTCTACGATGTATTAATTTTGTGACTTTGGGCACAGAACTTCGCTTCACTGAATCCGTTTTATTTAAAAACATAGACAGTGCCTGCCTCGCCGCAGGGTAATTGTGAACGTCAAAGGAGGTGTTAACGAATATAAGCCCACAACCAAAGGCCGGATATATAAATGCTTAGGAAACATTATATACATTGTATATTACATGGCAACACTTCATAGTTAGATGATATGATTATAACCTTTTTTTTTTTTTTGATCTTTAGAAACAAAATCCCTTCGCTTGGACTTGAAAGAGGCTTTAGCAATTTAAGGACTCTGACTTCTGCATTTCTCCGCCACGAGTAGTGTGTGTCTGTGCGGGTGAGGGGCGGTGAGTGTGCGGGTGTGAGTTGTGTGTGTGTGAATGTGGGTAGGGAGGTGGCAGGCTGTCAGTCTAGTCGTTTCCTCTTCTGCTTCTTCTTCCACCACTGAAATAAGCCGTTTAACCTCTACGAGCTAGAGTGTATCTCATACCTTGTCTGGAAGTGGGAGCGAAAGCACCTGATCCTCCCGAATTCAAGGCCAAGGTTCAAACGTCCTCATGTGAAAACTTCCTGCTAAATCTCTGGTCCTGTGAATTTTTTCACCTTGAAAGGGAGCGCTTAAACATATTTACATGCCCTGTCCTCAGAGATAACTCTGTCATACTTGCTATTTTGAGAGAGGAGTCAGAGCCCTTTGTCCTCTAATTTGCTGCGGAGCCAGCCTCCCCTGCTGTCACCGGGTGGCTACACCCCACCTAGAGGAGCTGCTCTATATTGAAAACAGGATCCAGCCACTGCCCCGTTCACATTTCCCAGGTGGCGCATCATCTGCAATAACTAGTCCAGACTTCCTTTCTTCTTTTTTTTTCTTTTTAGGGCCACACCCAAGGCATATGGAGGTTCCCAGGCTAGGGGTCGAATCGGAGCTGTAGCTGCCGGCCTACGCCACAGCCACAGCCACGCAGGATCCAAGCTGCATCTGCGACCTACACCACAGCTCATGGCAATGTCGGATCCTTAACCCACTGAGTGAGGCCAGGGATCGAACCTGCAACCTCATGGATCCTAGTCGGGTTCATTAACTACTGAGCCATGATGAGTGCTCCTAGACTTCTCAATATAGATGTGAAGTTAGGGGTCTGGCCCACCTGCACTTCGTCACAGGACTGTAGCTCGATGTGGGTTTGCCTTGTCTGGACATGCTACTCAGTACACTTCCTCAAATACAATGTCCTCTGATTTTTCCAACAATCATGTATGGCAGGCGGAACAAATATTTCAGTCTCCAGTGTCACAGAGGTAATTGAAGGCTTAGAGAAATCAAGTAAAAAAAAAAAGGGGAAAGAAAGAAAAAGGGGAATTCCCATCATGGTGCAGTGGAAACAAATCCGACTAGGAAACATTAGGTCGCGGGTGCAATCCCTGGCCTCACTCAGTGGGTTAAGGATCTGGCGTTGCCATGAGCTGTGGTGTAGGTCGTAGACATGGCTCAGATCTGGTGTGGCTGTGGCTCTGGCGAAGGCCGGCAGCTATGGCTCCGATTCGACCCCTAGCCTGGGAACCTCCATATGCCACGGGTACAGCCGAAAGAAAGAAAGAAAGAGAGAAAAGAAATGAAATCAAGTGACTTGCCCAAGGTCAGAGAATTAAGAAAGAAACAACAAAACAGTAACAAAAATTTTGTTTTAGGTCTAGAACTCCCTGAAGCCACGGACAACTTTCTTTCTTTTTTTTAAATTATAAATGCAATGTATGCTCATTGCATGAATTTATACATGACATAAAACTATTACTTCAATTCAGTCCAGTCCAGAAAATCTTTAGATGTTCATGGCAACAACTCAAAACAAGATGAAGAGGGTACCTGCCTTCTTGGTGTTTCCAGTACATAAGGGAGGACAGACATGAAAAATGGTGATTTGGGGTGATTAGATTTCAACATGGAAGCATTACTTGAGCTTAATCTCCTCCGAAGGGTCAGGGAAAGCTTCTATGAGGAGTAGAGAATAAGATAAAAATCTCATCAGCTGGAAATAATAACACTTTGATTTGGGCTTATTTTCTTCCACTCTTTTTATACACACTTTCCTCAGATTCAGCCCTTGAAACCCAGCATGCGATTCTCCGGACACACATTCTCTATGAAACGCTACCCCTTTTATCCTAGAATTCCTTGGTGCTTTTTCTGGAATACTGCTCACATGTGAGACTCATATACGGGACTAAGAAAGGGGTCCATGACCAAAGCAAGTTTAGAAATCATTGTTTTAGAGCTTCTGATGTGCTAATGGGCCCTGGGCATCTCTGACAGGAGTTTACAGTATTATTATTATTTTTTTTTTTTTTTGCCTTTTGTCATTTTAGGGCTACACCCGCGACATGTGGAGGTTCCCAGGCTAGGGGTCTAATCGGAGCTGTAGCCATGGGCCTACGCTGTAGCCACAGCAACGCAGGATCCGAGCTGCGTCTGCGACCTACACCACAGCTCACAGCAACACCAGATCGTTAACCCACTGAGCAAGGCCAGGGATCGAACCCGCAACCTCATGGTTCCTAGTCGGACTCATTAACCACTGAGCCACGATGGGAACTCTGAGTTTACAGTATTAACGCTCTCATTTTCTAAACCAATTGGATGGTTATATGTGTGTGTATATATTATATATAATTATATAATTATAATTTTATATATATATATATATATATATATAATATATATATTTATTTTAAGGGCGACACACACGGCATATGGAAGTTCCCAGGCTAGGGGTCAAATCCGAGCTGCAATTGCTGGCCACAGCCACGCCAGATTCAAGCCACATCTTCAACCTACACTGCAGCTAAAGGCAATGCCGGATCCTTAACCCACTGAGCAAACCTGCTTCCTCATGAATGCTAGTTGGATTCTTAACCCACTGAGCCACAATGAGAACTTCTGGATTTTTACGTTTTTAAGAGGCCACACTGTTTTCCCAGAGAACACACTTTAGGAACCGGAATGCACTCTGGGAGCTGCTCTGTGACCCCGGGCACATTTCAGGGGCCTATAGCTCTTAACAGAGTCCTATCGTTTTAGTGTGTGAAACTCATCTACGTGTGAAATATACACAGCACACTGCAGAAAAATCGAGGGCGGAAGACCTCAGACCCTCTCCTTCTCACTGATCAGAGCCCAGCTTTGAGCTCCTGGCCCTGTTTAAGGTGGGGGGACATATGGCATCTTAGGCCAAAGTCAGCACAATCTTTCTCCAGCTCCTCAAAAACAGTGGACATTAGGAGTTCCCTTCGTGGCTCAGCAGTTAATGAACCCGACTAGGATCCAGGAGGATGTGGGTTCGATCTCCGGCCTCGCTCAGCGGGTTAAGGATCCCGCGTTGCCCTGAGCTGCAGTGTAGGTCACAGACACGGCTCAGGTCTGGTGTTGCCGTGGAGGTTGGCATAGGCTGGCAGCCCTTGCTCAGATTCGACTCCTAGCCCGGGGAATTTCCGTATGCCGCGGTTGCAGCCCTAAGAAGTTAGGGGGAAAAAAAAAAAAAAAGCAGTGAACATTAGAAGCCACTCTGGATTACCCAGTGCACACCCGTTGCCACAAGACCAGCTTTGATTCTGATTTGGGGCTCCCAAACCCCTTTTCCGCTTGGAGAGGACCCAATCCCGCTGCAGTGGCGGCACCTTGTGGTCAGCAAGGGGAGTGCAGAGGACGGTAGGGCTCCCACATTCCGTCTGCTCCAATGGGAAGAGGTTTCTCTCCAGAGAAGCCCTGGTCTGCCGGAGACACTGAGGTCGAACAGACAATATTCAGAACATCCCCCCCTAAGGTGCTGCAGCCCCAGAATTACCGCTCCCTCCTTCGTTGATATCCAGATTCCTACTTCTTCAGGGCACGGAGCTCAGCTGACTGGGACAGGGTTAACAGAGGATGCTGCGAGTTCTCACATATGTGGTCTCTTCACAGCCTTCACAGAAGGTTGTATAATACCCTAGTTTTTGCGGGTAAAGATACTAAGCGTCAATTAGGTTGTGAGTGACTTAAGCTACGAAGCGGAAAAGCCAGGACTCAAATCCTTTGTTTGCTAATTCCAGAGTCCCTATTCTTTTTACTGCTGGCTTGCTTCCACTGGTCTAAGTCAAAGGAAGCAATCTCTAATGGTGTGAATTCTGCCTTCAGATGTAGGAGGGCGGAGGAAACCTGCTTCCCAAATTGTCCACTGTGGACAGCTTTAAAATTCAGAAATGGGGAGTTCCCGTCGTGGCACAACAGAAACGAATTCAGCTAGGAACCATGAGGTTGTGGGTTCAATCCCTGGCCTCACTCAGTGGGTTAAGGATCCAGCGTTGCTGTGAGCTGTGGTGTGGGTCACAGACGTGGCTCAGATCTAGCATTGCTGTGGCTGTGGCGTAGGTCGGCAGCTGTAGCTCCAATTGGACCCCTAGCCTGGGAACCTCCATATGCCGCAGGTGCGGCCCTAAAACAACAAAAGACAAAAAAAAAAAAAAAATCAGAATGGGTTTGGACTGACCCACAGAGGGAAAAGACACAATAGGGCTCCTTGAGGCAGGGCAGAGCCGCTCCCACCCCACTATCCAGATGCAAGCTTATGTTGTTATTGGCATTAATGCTCTTTTCTGTCACTCTCAGGTCCCTGTTCTGACTGAGCAAATCTTTTATTTATTTATCTATTTCCGTCTTTTTAGGGCTGCGCCCAAGGCCTATGGAGGTTCCCAGGCTAAGGGTCCAATCGGAGCTAGAGCTGCCGGCCTTCGCCACAGCCACAGCAACGCGGGATCCGAGCCACATCTGCGACTTACACTACAGCTCACGGCAACACCAGATCCTTAACCCATTGAGCGAGGCCAGGGATCGAACCTGAGTCCTCACGGATGCTAATCAGATTCATTTCCCCTGAGCCACGATGGGAACTCGGTGACTGAGCAAATCTTAACTTGAGGCAGGATAAAGCTTTTCCAAAGTAACTAAACAAATCTCCCTTTAACTTCTTTTCAGACCCTAGGTTTCTCCCCTTTTCAGTCACTATAAAACTAAGCTTTGGCTTCGAAAAAGCAGAAGAGTCTGCTTCCTGATGGAGTCAGGAGAGGTGTAAGTAGGGCCGAGGCCAGCCTCTCTAGCCCTCGCATGCTCTCTGCATCGTATCTCATTGCTGCATCTCTTACCAGCGGTACCTACTGCCACTCCTGTATGCGCGGTTCCCGCGCTGCCCTCAGGCCTGGTCAGCTCATCCTTAAGGACCCAGCTCAGATAACGGCTAATAATTCCAAGCCTTAATTGAGTGCTTACTGTCTACCAGGCACTGGTCTCCATGCTTTACTAGTACCTTTACTTAATCTTCACAACAAACCTACGAAGTAAATACTAATTTTATGCCCATTTTATTTTTTTTTTAATTTTCTAATTTGTTGCTTTTCAGAGCCACATCCATGGCTATGCCCATTTTATAAGATGTAGCAATGAAGGCACAGAGAGGCTAAGTCACTTGCCAAGATCACACAGCTAACAAGTGGCAGAGCCAGGACTCAAGCCCACGCCATGCTCCTAGCCACCATGCCAGCTCAAGGGCCCACTCCTTGGAGAAACCCTCTTCGACCCCCCTTTATGCAGCCTCTGGATTCCAGCACCACCGGATATAAACTATCGTGGCATTTCCCACTTTGGTAACTGCCAGCTTCGGACCCACTTGTACACACTTTGGTAGAAGGTCAGACCGCCAGCGTCTGTGGCCAGCCTACTGTATGCGACCTCTGCTCGAGTCCTTGAGCTGTTTACAAGCCAGAGAGGGGAGGCCAACCGTGAGCTAGTTTTGAGAGAAATTCCAGAGACACCCGATCAAAACTTGCCAACCAGAAATATGCAAACAAAACTGAAAGTTTGTTGAAACCCACAATACCTCTATTTTACATTTGATATGGTGGATTCAACTCTTTTTTTTTTTTTTTTTACTTTTAAAATGAAGTAAAACAAGAAGTTCTTGTTTTACCCCCAAAACAAATGAGGTTCCTCCTGGTTTGACCAGAGCCCGCATTGAGATATTTACCCAGGGGGGCTCCCCTCCCAGCCCACCTCCTCAGACCCACTGTCTACACTCACCGCTCCACTCCCCACCTGTGGCTTCCTTTCCACCCACACTGGACAGAAAGTGCTCCCAGAAATTAATCCAGTGGAAACTTCCGGGCCCTTTCTTTCCTTCCTTCCTTCCTTCCTTCTTTCCTTCCTTTCTTTCCTTTTTTTTTCTTGCTTTTTAGGGCCACGCCCGCGGCATATGGAGGTTCCCAGGCTAGGGGTCCAATCAGAGCTGTAGCCGCCGGCCTACACCACAGCCACAGCAACGCGGGATCCGAGCCGCGTCTGCAGCCTACACCACAGCTCACGGCAATGTCGGATCCTTAACCCACTGAGCAAGGCCAGGGATCGAACCCGCAACCTGATGCTTCCTGAGCCACGATGGCAACTCCCAGGCTTTGTCCTTCTGGATCTTCAGGAGCAGTGAGAGCAGCTGGCCAGGCAGTCCGGGAGCACTGGGACCCAAGGATTTAACCAGGGTCTTCCCACCCCGGTTGGCTCCAAGGTAATGACAGCAAGATGCTCATGCAGCTTTTTTTCAGTTTGTTTCCTGACCAAAAGTTCAACCACCGAGCTGCCCGGTGCAGAAACCAGTCTCCTGGCAACCACAGCAGAACCTACCATCTCCTTCCCTGAGAACGTGGGACTCTTGACCTGGTTGCATAGTTTGGCGAGGCCATAAACGGGGCTGTGTTTCGGGGAGGGGTGTGGGAACAGAGGAGACTGAGATGGACCCGCCTGGATGAGGGCGGGAATAGGAAATTCCCTACCCTTCAGTTGAGCCATCAATGTAGGCTTTGGTCCTTAAATGTATGTTTTAGGACACACTCAGAATCAAAACTGAAACGCCACCCAGTGCTTTAGCACAGAGTGGTTATCGATGATTAATTCAGTTATGGGGAACAAAGAAAACAAGCTAGTGTTCATTACGTTATTATTTCTCACAACAGCCTACGAGGTAGGCACTCTTAGGAGAAAATGCTCTTTAGGGAGATGGTCCAAGACATGGCAGGGTGGGGAAAAGGGGCAGCTTTCAGTGGAATCTGATTGGTCGGCCCCAAGTCTCCCCTGGCAACACTAACCAATGATGTGGGGACTCCGCCTTCCCCGCCGACCCTCTCACCTGGTGCCACCCGGTGACGCTCCTGGTTCAGCACGTCATAGCTCTTCCAGCTGTACTGGGGGTCTGGGGAGCCCGCCTTTGATTGGCAGGTCAGCTGGATGTTGTTCCCAATCACGGGCTCTCCCTGGATGCCGCAGTCTGGCTTGGAGGGTGGCACTATGCAGGGGAGGGGCCAAAGAGAAGCCACGAATCAGGGCCTGGGGACAGCCACCCCTCCACCCCCAAATACATACACATATATATACATACTGCCTTGTCTGTTCGCAGGCAGAGAAACGTAAGAACCATTCTTAGCTCACAAGTCATATGAAATCAGTCTTCGGGCTGGATTTGGCTGTTTGTAACTTATCTGCCCTTGGATTCAGTGAAAGCCATTTTCTCTGAAGCCCTTCACTGCTAACTTCTTAGGAATGCTCCCTTCTGTTAAGCTCTATTCTCTTGCTGTGCTTTACTGATTAGATGCAATTGCCGGAGTTCCCATTGTGGCTCATTGGTTAACGAACCCGATTAGTATCCATGGGGATGGGGGTTCGATCCCTGGCCTCGCTCAGTGAGTTAAGGATCCAGCGTTGCCGTGAGCTGTGGCATAGGTCGCAGATGGGGCTCGGATCCGGCGTTGCTGTGGCTGTGGCGCAGGCTGGCACCCATGGCTCTGATTCGACCCCTAGCCTGGGAACCTCCAAATGCTGTGGGTGCGGCTCTAAAAAGACCAAAAAAAAAAAAAAAAGCAATTGCCATGAGTGACTAGGTGATGGGAGAGAATTCTGGCAGCAGCAGGGGTTGTGCAGGGTGGAGAACGAGAGCCAAAGGGGATGGTGGGGACCCGGGATGGGGGGGTGGACACAAGGAAAGGGGAGCCCACAGAAAGAAGGTTATGAAAATCAACAGACTGCCCTCAGCTCCCAAGCCTAAGCCGGTCTCCCTGAATTCCTGAAGACCTTAAGATTGTCCCTTTCACTCCGTCAGCGCTGTTAACATACCAGCGTGTTCAGCAACTCTTATCGGGCACCTACTGTATGCCTGACATCTCTGGGCATGGGACGACACACTGAGTAAGTCCTCGTGTTCAAGGAGTCCAGTGGGGGCAAAAGACACACAGTCGAACAAAAACCAGGCAAGAGGCAAGGATGCCGGGACAGGGAAGGCCTGACAAGGGACACCGGTGCAATCAGGAAGCCAGTGGTGGAGGTAGTAGGGGGAGGGGGTCAGAGAAACAGAGGGGAGGGCACTCCAAATAGAGGGAACAGCATGTGCAAAGGCCCTGAGGCAAGAAGCATAAAGTACGCCTGGGACTGCAGGCAGTGTCCTGGGGGGTGGCAAGGGGACGCCACCCAGAGGAGAGGGCTATTACTAGAAGCTCCTGGTAGCAGACCTGTCTCCTCCGCTTCTTTCTTTACATGCTTCCTTGGGTGGTTTGCGTGCCCCAATAAATCGTGCTGTTCATTCTACAATCCGGACCACACGGGTGCACAGTCACCGAGCATGGAGGGTGAATTCCATTCTCTGTTCTGTTTGGAGTTGCTGGGAGAAGCTGCCAGGACCTACCTCTCTCTCTAGTCCCCCAGCCCACGGTACTTCCTACCTGGCACAGGCGGGTGGTTGCTGTGTGTGCCCACCTGTCCTGCTCTCTTAGTGAGAGCCAGCCAAGCATTGGGGGAGTGTGGGGCAAGTCAGAAGCATTCCCTACTGCCACCCCCAGTAAGACAATCCCTAAACCTGACAGACCCCAGCTTCAAGGACAGCCCTCAGGAATGCATGCCCAGACTTCCGGGGATTGAACCAGCTTGGGGAGGGAGAGGCTGCTGCCCGCCGGCCACCCTCACAAGCAGCCCTCCTGTCCTCCCTGATGGCCCAGCAAGCAGGTAGCTGGGGGCCAGAGAAGGTGAATACTGCCTTGGAGGAGCCCGGCTCCAGGTCAGGGTTGCTGAGGCGAGCCTTCTCTCCTGAGCTCTCCAGAGGTCCAGGAACATCCCTCTCCGGCAATCAAAACTGTCGCCCTTGTTTCTGAGATCTGCCTTTTACCAGGAGGCTAAGCCTTTATTCCACAAAAAGACACTTGACCATAAATCATACCACCTGCGGAGTCTCACACGGACTCAGAGTCATGCTACATGTGTATGACTGGTAGCCCAGCTTTTTTTTTTTTTTTTTTTTGTCTTTTTGCCTTATCTAGGCTGCACCTGCGGCATATGGAGGTTCCCAGGCTAGGGGTCTAACAGGAGCTGTAGCTGCCGGCCTTCGCCACAGCCACAGCAACGCGGGATCCGAGCCACGTCTGCAACCTACACCACAGCTCACAGCAACGCCGGATCCTTAACCCACTGAGCAAGGCCAGGGATCGAACCTGCAACCTCATGGTTCTTAGTCACGACGGGGATTCCTAGCCCAGCTTTTCCATGACTGAGTTTCTTTGAGGTACAAGCCAAAAGGGAGAGGGAGGGACTGGGGTAAATGAACAGCCAGCCAGAGAAGCACAGCCGAGCAAGCTGAACGGGCGCGAAGGCTAGCTTTCTTACACCACCATTTGCTGAGGGAAAATTACCAAAAGCAAATCCTTAAGCCACTCTGGAGGCAGCAGAAGAGCAAACAAGGAACCCGCCCCCCCTCCCCCAGTAGACCGATCTTACGGAGGAAAGTGTTGGGTTCTTTTCCGGAGCCCTTATCCTCAGCCCCCAAACCGCCTTCTGGCCTCACCTCATCCTAGGCACCCCCAGCCCTCACTCCCTCCAGACCCCTCCCTGAAGCCCCCCCCTCAGCCCACCCGAGAGCCGCCAGAACCTTCAATCAGACAGATCTAGCTCAAACAGCCCTTCCGCCTACTGCAGGGGCTGTGAGAACTGTGGGCACTCTCGCAGATCAGGATCTCAGCCGGCGCGTCCCCACCTCCCAAACAGAATGTAGATGCCACCTGAATATTTATTGAGGGCGGAGTGATGGGAGGGGCTGGGGACGCGCTGGGCTCTGAGGCCTCTGCGAAGTGTGCGACTCCCTCCGCAGACAGCAGAGGGCGCCAGAGGCCGTGAAGACGACCGGTCCTTCCTTGGTGGCTCCAGGGCCCGGGCCCCAGAGCCAGGTGGCTTTCCTGAGGTGACCAAGCTGGTGCGTGCCTCTCTGTCCGGAAGCTGTTCGCCTCAGTTTACTGTGAGGTTATGCAACCCGGAGTGGGCGGCCCCGTGTAATTAAAGCTTTTCTGCCTAAAAATATCCTAGCAGCAAAGCAATTTGGAAAGAAAACTTTTTTTTTGGATTTGTTTTGGATTTCTTAACGTATAGTACCAAATTATCTCCTTTAAAAAAAAATGAAAACATTCTTTTCACTGAGTTCCATAATCTCTGATTAAACTTGTAGCCTTTGCCCTTTGAGTTAACTAGTTCCTAAGAGGCAGCTGGTCCTAAGAAGGGAGGCGGGCAACATCGGAAAGTCACATCTGAGCGGGCTTCGGCTAACTTCCCTCAACCATCTTGTTGCCAGAAGGAATAGGCGCTATTTAAGGGAAACCAGGAGACAGAATTAGCCAGAGAAGGATCAGGTGGGGATATGAGGGACTCTGCTGGAGGGGAGGGGTGGGGGGGGTGCAGAAGAGAAATAGGAGAAAAATTCTCATTTTCCTGGCCGGGTAATATCTCTCCCAGGACCTAATGCAAATAAAAATTAAGTGCTGTGCGTGCAAAACTGTTTGATGCAAGCTTAATCATAAGAGCTTAAATTGGAAATAGACTGTGCAGTCCAGGGAAGGGGACTGCATCCACATGCTGGAGTGGCATGAAGTTTAAAGAACAGTAAGTCCTAAGACAGCAGGAAACGTTATGTGATATGGAATGAAAGGAGAACAATACTAATTGTTAGACTACAAACTCAGTTATATACATGCTTGCTTGGGATTAGCTAGAAGAAAACATGCAGAAATATAAAACCTAGTGATATAGGTGAATGGGTTTTTTGTTTATTTTTTTCTCTCTTTTTTTAAAACTAGTATTTTTTAAAGATACAAAGGACCACCCAACACAGCTGTCTGTGTTTGAACTAAGGTTGCTGTAGCCAGAGAATAAGAACAGGAGAGCAGAGCAGAAAAAGGCTTCTAGAACTTCTAACAACCTTAATGTGTTAGAGATTTTGATGTAAGGAGACTTCCACAAATAGGCTGACCCCTGATTCAGTGGAGCCGGGAGAAAAACATATCAGGCACATCACCTAGTCTGAGGCAACTAAAGCCCAGCATTTAGAAATGATCTAGGATTGGAGTTCCCATCGTGACTCAGCGGAAATGAATTCGACTAGGAACCATGAGGTTGTGGGTTCAATCCCTTGGCCTCGCTCAGTGGATTAAGGATCCGGCATTGCCATGAGCTAAGGTGTAGGTTGCAGACGCAGCTTGGATCCTGCGTTGCTGTGGCTGTGGCGAAGGCCGGCAGCTATAGTTCTGATTAGATCCCTAGCCTGGGAACCTCCATATGAAGCGGGTATGGTCCTAAAAATGACAAAAAAAATGCTCTAGGATGATAGCATGGTGATGGTGTCAGCTTTGTCCATGACACTAATGCTCCGAGGCCATCAGAGCTCCCCATTAAACCCGGAGACAACACCCATGCACTCACAGGGGGGCGAGGTGTCAGTGTCTCAGACCCTAAGCTAAGACTCTGAGTGTGGAAGAGCAGTTACAGAATCTCAGCTCTCACTGAGTGACATTTCCAAGATGTACGTGTCCCGGGGACAAATGAAGACAATGGGCATGTCCCGGGCTGGCACAGCTCTGCCCCTCCAACTTTCTTTCATTGGCATGGGTGCAAGAAGGGCGAAACATAATTGGTGCTGTGACACAATAAAACGTCACTGGAAAGCTTACGTCTGCCATCGCGTGGAAGAGAGGGTATGCAGAAAAGTTAAGTAAACCTGGAAGAGCTTGGGAATCATCCAGAATTGAAGGGATTGCCGGTTGGGAATGGCAGGTTTACAGGGGAGACCTGTAAGGGCTTTGGACTGGGGCAGCCCTGTTCCTATTGAAGCTTGGACGCCTTCTAGTTGCCATTTAACCTCTTGGGTCTCGGTGTTCCCTTCTGTTAGATACGAGTGTTAATACTCACTTTCATGGGTATCTTGTACAGTTTAAATGAAATCATATCCATAGAGCGCCTAGTGAGATACCTGACACATAGCTAGGCAGGTGTTTCGATTATGAATTTGGTGTCGTCTGTAACAACTCCATACAGGCAAAGGTCATTGCAAGTGGATGGCAGTTTTTCCTCCATGTAAGAGGGACCCCCTCAGCCGGCTGAGCGGGCAGCCCTGGAGAGACCCGGTATTTGGCTGCACGGGACGGGGGCAGGGTTGGGAAGGCACTTCCCTGCTCTCCTCCTGGGCAACTAAATAAACACAAAAACTCCTTGTCTGACCACGGAATCCTGGAATTCTAACATTAGCGATTTGCTGCTGTGGAAAGTCAGAGAATCAGAGTTACCGTCTTCCTTAATAGGACTAAAATGTCATTCCTTTGCAGATTAATTTGTAAATTGAATATAGTTGCAACCAACTTTTTTTTTTTTTTAACTAAGCAAAGGGATTTTTAAATTGACATGAAAGAATAAATGTGCAAGAACTGACAAGAATTTTTGGAAGTTTAGTAAGAGAAGCTGTTACACCAGGGCCAGATCTGAACAGCCAACTACACAATTACTGATAACTCGAAACATATATATATATGTATATATCTCAACGCTGATTACAGACATTCTGTAATCAAAGTCATATGATGTTGGCACAGGAATAATCCAAAGGAACATAAACAAAATAAGGAGTAAAAAACAGCCATGTAAGAACGTAAGATGTGACAAAGTGGGAGTTCCCGTCGTGGCTCAGTGGTTAACGAATCTGACTAGGAACCATGAGGTTGCGAGTTCGATCCCTGGCCTTGCTCAGTGGGTTAAGGATCCGGTGTTGCCGGGAGCTGTGGTGTAGGTTGCAGATGCGGCTCGGATCCTGCATTGTTGTGGCTGTGGTGTAGGCCGGAGGCTACAGCTCTGATTCGACCCCTAGCCTGGGAATCTCCATATGCCGTGAGTGCGGCCCTAGAAAAGGAAAAAGCCAAAAAAAAAAAAAAAAAGATGTGACAAAGTTGGCATTCCAGTTGGAAAATAATTGCTTCTTTGGTGTTAATAAATGTTGCTGATGTAACTGGCTATGCATTTGGAAGAAAACAAAGACCCTTAGCATCCTATGCCCCAAGCAAATTCTAGCTGAAATAGAGGTCTAAGGGCAAAAAATAAGACAGACATAAGAAAAGAACATTAAGTTCATTTTCATAACCCCAGGGATGGTAGTGAGAGACCCTGTGCAGGACGAGAGACCCCAAACCCACAGCGGAAAATATCAGCAGGAGACGGGAGGGGACTTCTGTGTCTCAGAATGTCCACTGAAATTCTCAGGCTGAGGCCTGAATCTCAAGTGTCCTCCACGTTGAGGAGAAACATGAAAAACATCCCAGTGACCTTCTAAACCCTCCATCAGTTACCCTCCTCCAGAAGGCTAGCTCCTCATCAGGGAAATTCCCCCCCCCCCCCTTTTGTAAGCACACCATGAGGAAGTTCCTGGGCCAGGGACTGAACCCACGCCACAGCAGTAATGCAAACCACAGCAGTGACAACTCTGAATCCTTAACCCGCTGCACCACCTGAGACTCTGGGGAGGAGATTTCTTTAAAGAGAATTCTCAGAGTTCCCATCACGGTGCAGCGGTAACAAATCTGACTAGTATCCATAAGCACGTGGGTTCTATCCCTGGCCTTGATCGGGGGTTAAGGATCCAGCGTTGCTGTGGCTGCAGTGTAGCCGGCAGCTGCAGCTCTGATTTGACTCCTAGCCTGGGACCTTCCATAGGCTGCCAGTGCGGCCCTAAAAGCAAAAAATAATTTTAAATTAAGTAAATTAAAAGATTGATAATATTCACTACTGGTAGGAATATAGGAAAACAGAATGCTCAGTATGGAGTAATATTTAATGAAAGCATGGTCCTTGACCTAGAAATCCTACTCCCTTTTCTTTTTTTTTTTTTTGCCACGCCTGTGGCACATGGAAGTTCCCAGGTCAGGGATCAAACCACACCATAGCAGTGAACCAAGTCGCTGCAGGGACAACACCAGATCTTTAACCTGCTGTGCCATGGGAGAACTCTAAAAAACCCTCTTTTTTATTGGGCCATGCCCATGGCACGTGGAAGTTCCTGGGCAAGGGATTGAAACTACTCCACAGCAGTGACCCAAGTCACTGTAGTGACAACACCGGATCCTTAACCCGCTGCACCACAAGGGAACTCCCTAGAAATCCTACTTTTAAGAATCTATCCAATAGACATAAAAACAACGCAGTGAAAGAATAGACATACATAGACATATATACGCCTATAGCTATCTATCTGGGGGTGTGTGTGTGTATACATATATTTTCAAGTATATATCAGTGTTGTTTGTACAAAAAAAAAAATGTGGAAGCAGCCTGAGAGTGCTCTTCAGTATGGAACGCTAATGGAATACTGGGATCAATCACAGGACATTTTTCATTCAAGGGAATGTGTTCTGTTAGTAGGTAGATCTGTGCGCATTGATCTGAAGAAATGTGCATGAAACATTAAGAAAAAGAAAGTTACAGTAATCTTTGTAATATGACCTCTTTTTTAAAGTAAAGGAAAGAAAGAAAGAGAAACTGTGTGTCCGGGAGTTCCTGTCGTGGCGCAGTGGAAATGAATCCGACTAAGAACCATGAGGTTGCGGGTTCGATCCCTGGCCTTGCTCAGTGGGTTAAGGATCCGGCGTTGCCATGAGCTGTGGTGTAGGTCACAAACGCGGCTTGGATCCCGCATTGCTGTGGCTGTGGCGAAGGCTGGCAGCTATAGCTCCTGTTAGACCTCTAGCCTGGGAACCTCTATATGCCACGGGTGTGACCCTAAAATGACAAAAGACAAAAAAAAAGGAAAAGTGTGTGTGTGTGTGTGTGTGTATGTTTAGAGGACAGGGAGGGAGCATGGACGAAGACACACAAGTGCTGCCCTTGACCACCTTCTTGGTACTAGGAGGCAAGGAGGAGATGGTTATTCCTTACATTAGGTTTTATAATTTGAATCACCACGGTGCTTCAGAAACCCAGGCAGCCACCTTATGTGACTAAAAATAAGACCCCACTGGAGTTCTCATCATGGCACAGCGGAAACCCATCCAACTAGGAATAATGAGGTTGCGGGTTCGATCCCTGGCCTTGCTCAGTGGGTTCAGGATCCGGCGTTGCCGTGAGCTGTGGTGTAGGTCGCCGATGTGGCTCAGATCCTGTGTTGTGGCTGTGGCGAAGGCCGGCAACTGTAACTCCGATTTGACCGCTAGTCTGGGAACCACCATATGCCATGGGTGTGGCCCTAAAAAGAAAAAAAAAATCCCACTATGCCATGTAAAGGGGGAAAAATGAAGGAAACGTAATCCATTGCTTTGGTCTGAGGTATCGCTAACTCCCAGGTGGGGGCCGCTTCGTACCACGGACACGGGCTGCACGTTCGCTAGTTTTTCCAATAACCATTTGACTTTGAGTCCAGTGCCTGCTTCCTCTGGGCCTTGTCTACAGGGTGAAGATACTAAAAGCTGATGATCGTTACAGTCATTCCGAAACTATAAATCCCAGTAATAAGCCATTTGTATGGAAAGAACGTGATCGTGGGACGTATTTCAGAGGCAGTAGAACCTGATGGATGGTATGTTGGAGCCGAGAGGTGGGGAGATGGCGGCGTGAAGCGCTTAGCTGATTAGCTGGATTCGGAGCCAGGAGGGCGCGGGCTGACCTTTAAGAGAGTCATGGTTTGGCTCCCAGCGTCAAAATAAAGCAGCAAGGGTCTAGGATTTCCGCTTTCCTTCTTTTAAAAAAATTGGCATGGAAAAGAGGCGCGCTGACATGAAAGAGGCAGCGCTGGACAGAGCGTGGGCAGGCTCTCCGAGGCGCACCCCCGGGGACCGCTCCAAACCAGCTCGACCTCTGCCCTGCGAGCCGGCTGCCCAGGGACAGGAGTGTTTAGCCCCGGGAAAGGAGGGGGGCCCTCTCCCCAACACACGGCCGAGGGGAGGAGCCCGAGCTCCAGGTCAGGGTTTTGCTTGCTCGCTGGGCTGGCTTTATCTGCCCACTGGGGTGCCCTCCTCCTCGCACCCTGTCCTTCCCTCCCAAGCCTGGAAGAAGAAGGCGACACTCACCCAGGACCAAGAGGCGGACGCGGGACTTGGAGGTGCCGTCCAGGTCCGACATCAGAGAGACGGAGCACTCGTAGGTGCCGTTATCATCCATGGTCAGCTGGTCGATGGTGATGGAGGCATCTGACTGATAGACTTGGCTCGACAGGTTGACACGGTTCTGGTAAAGGTCCCCGTAGGCGTAGTGTTTGGTCGTAAATATCCAGGTGAGCACCCTTTCCTGGGAGGAAGAGGAAATACCCCTTGGTCTTCACCCTAAGGCTGGTGTGGCGCTCCAGCCTCTTCTGACTACCTCCCCCTCCATCCCCAGGCTCAGATGCACTGCCCCCCATCCCACGGAACAAACAGCTCTGTACATATGCCCTCCTGTGGATTTTTCATATAATGAATATGTATTTTTAGTGAATATATATATATACTTTGGCTACACCCGCAGCATACAGAAGTTCCGGGGGGCCAGGAATCAAACCCTTGCCACAGCAGTGACCATGCCAATTCTTTAACCACCAGGCCACCAGGGAACTCCAAGTTTTAGTGAAACTGTGGAAATTCTGGCAGGCAGGCAGTTCGTACCACGGGAGCACATGTGAATAAGTGAGGCTTTCTCAGAGCCTGAGACTTTCACCTCTTGTAACCTCTGGCATCTCTCTTATCCATTCCATTTTAGCTCATTGTCTGTTCTCAAACATTCAATCAACCAGTACTTGCTGAGGACCTACTATGTGCAGGCATTGTGTAGGTGTAAGCATCCTTTATTCACTTGACTCTTGGCTTTGGAATGTGTTTATTCGTTGACATACTCATCATTTATCAAAGAGAAGTTGGGGAGTTCCCATCGTGGTGCAGTGGTTAACGAATCCAACTAGGGGCCATGAGGTTGCTGGTTCGATCCCTGGCCTTGCTCAGTGGGTTAAGGACCCGGCGTTGCTGTGGCTGTGGCGAAGGCCGGCGGCTACAGCTCCTGTTAGTCCCCTAGCCTGGGAACCTCCATATGCCGTGGGTGCAGCCCTAAAAAGCGCACCAAAAAAAAAAAAAGAGAGAGAGAAGTTGGTACTACTTTTGCAACAGACTGCCTAAATTCAAATCCCAGTTCTGCCACTTATTAGTTTTATGACCTTGAGCAAAATGCTTGTCCTCTCTACGACTGTGTTTCCTCTTCCACAAAATGGAAATAATCACGACACCTATATCCTAGGACTCTTGTGAGATTTAAAGCGTTGTGCGGAAGGGCATTGCCCAGTGCGGTAAGTTTTCTGTAAGGGCTGGCCATTATTAGCTAGCCTCTGCTAGATGCCTGACAGTCAAAGCCGAGTGATGCATGATCTCTGCTCTCCAAGATGAATAAGCGTGGAAGGCAAACCAGCATCACAGCGTCTTGTGATTAGCTATGGGATCGCAGAAGAGAAGTATTACATCTAAGCTGGAAAGTCAGGGCAGGTTTCCTAGGAGAGTTCCCAGAAGGTAGTGCCTTGAAACCTGGAGGACAAATAGGAATTAGCCAGACGAGGGGCTGGGGTCTTGGGGCGGTGGGTGCTGGAATGGGTTCAGTGTCTTTGGCATTTCAGGCAAAGGGAGAAAAATGGGGAATGACCTAGACGTGGGAAGCAACGCATCAACCCTAAGTGTTCGTGATGAATGGAGGTGAGTGTGTGAGTGAGAAACTGGGCAGCCAGCATTAAAGGTTGGAGTGGCTATTTATTGAATATACGCTATGGGCCAGGTACGATGCTAAGCACTTTGTATTATCTCATTCGGTCCTCACAGCACCCCAGAGATTATTAAACCTGTTTTACGCGTGAGGAAACCAAGGCACCCAGAGGTTAAACATCTCTCCCCAAAGTTATATGGTTAAGTAAATGGCAGGGCTGGGACTTGAACGGGGCATTCTGGCTTCAGAGCCCGAGCTCTGGAGATTCTACATTGCCAGATGGTAGACACTATATAGGAGACGAAATGGTTTCCATGGTATCCTGACAGCACTAGAGAGCTGTGTATTTTAGCGTTTTAGGAAGTTAGGTCACAATACACGGTGGGAAATGAACTGGAAGGAGAGAGGAACTGGTTTAGCAGTTCACGTGAAAAATGATGGGTCTTCAGACAAGGCCACGGCCACGCATATAGAAAGAATAGATAGGAGTGAATTGGAGGGGTGCTAAGGAGGCGGGACCAATGGGATTAGAGGGATTAAATGCACCAAGTTACGGAGCAGAAAACCTCGAGGGTAAGAGTTTCTTGGCCTGGATGTTTCAGCAAATGGCGATGTCATTTCCAAAACAGGAAACACCTAGAAAGAGAACATTTTACGAAAAAAATAGCATCTTCTGCTTCTATGGGATTCCTGAAGCATGGACAGGGTACCCCAGGTGGGGGAGTTCAATAAGTCGGCTGAGTGCCACCGGGGATGAAGGTTTGGGAGTCCTGCAGATATTAACTGAGTGGTGGCGTGGGCTGGGTGAAGGGAAGTCACTTCAGGCGAATGAGCTGAGAAACGGCAAGTCCCCAAGTTAATTCATTCAGAAAGGTCAGGGAGAGGTCAGAGAGACACGAAGGAAACCAAGATAAGACTATCAAAAGCCAAGGGAGGGAGGTTCCAAGATGGGAAAGCGGCTGAGAGAAAAGCCAGGGAGAAATGAAATAAGATGACTGAATCGGCACGCTGAAATTAACAAAAGAGAAGTTGCAGGGGACATCGGTGGTGTGTCCGGGGAGGAAGGCAGACCACGCCTGGCAGGGGGGAGAGTGAAACCCAGGGTCAGGTCTGATGCCTGCGCAGGCTCTTTGTGCGAACAGGGAAGGCGCTCCAGTCTTCGGACAGTCACACACGTGCCAGGGTCATGGAGAGCAGGCCCCCGGGCTGTGTACCCTTGCGCAGGGCATAAGCGCGCGACAGTCCTGGTAGGGGACAGATAACTCTTGGGAAGCTTGGCTGAGAAGGGGAGGGACAACGAGGCAGGAGATGAAGATATATTCGGGCGCTGGACCTGTCTGTGGATGCAGGTCTTTCCCAGCTCAGCTCTTCTCTGACTCCCCGACTCTGCCAGGGCCTCTTCATGCCCCAAATCGCAGCTCCCCTGAGGCTTCCTTCTGCTTGGGTCTCCCCCAGGTCGCGCGCCCCCGCTAGAACCTGTCACGGTCATCTTCTTGAGGGCGCAGATATAATTTCTTTCTCTGCACCTTGCTTGCTCTCAAAGGGATTGCCTCAACCCTTTAGGGACCCATCCGTCAACAAAAGATCTTTCGTGTGTATCTCAGCACTCAGAAAAGTGCCTGGCAGAGACCTAACATCTGGTTTGCTGAATACTTGTGATGGTGAAAGGTGGTACCCTTCAATTTCTACAAGCTGAAGGCAACAGCTGCCCTCTCCAGGGTTTTCCCTGGAATTCTGGAAGCAGATAAGACACGTGCTGGGGCCCATCCGGGTCCCCTGGGCAACAGACAATAGGACACCGCAGGCCAAAATATACTCTCCTTTCCCATTGGCCCTGCTGCTCTAGGACTTTTGTGTCCTGGGTCACCCCTTCTTCTCTGTCATGGATAAAGCTACCTGCTTTTGTTCTAAGTGGTGGGAACCTAATGCCAGGCATGTTTGCATTTTTGAAGTAGACCACACTTTTTTTTTTTTTTGTCTTTTGTCTTTTTATGGCTGCACCTGTGGCATATGGAGCTTCCCAGGCGAGGGGTCGAATCAGAGCTACAGCTGCCGGCCTACGCCACAGCCACAGCAATACCAGATCCGAGCCGCATCTGCGACCTACACCACAGCTCACGGCAATGCTGGATCCTTAACTCACTGAGCGAGGCTAGGGATCGAACCCACAACCTCATAGTTTCTAGTCGGATTTGTTTCCACTGTGCCACAATGGGGACTCCAGCGGACCACACTTTTTAAACTTATGAATAGATGTTCTTCTTCTTACACTTAAAAAAATGTAAATCTGATCAGCAATGCAATACTTTCTCATTCATCAAATTGTTTCACAAATATCAAACAGTTTCTCCAATACTCTGTTGGAGAAACAGGTACCTGAACTGTTGTTGGTGAAAGTGAAGACTGGCCTGAAATCTCATGAGAACGATTTGACATTATTTATCAAAAATTTAAATTTACATATCCTTTGACACAGAAGTTCCATTTTAAATAATTTATCCTACACATATATTTTATATATGAGTATGTATTTATAAATAATTGTAGTAATTGTTATAAATACATACCCAGAGACACGCATGTAAGGATATTTAGTGCAGCATCATTTGTAGCAGAAGAATATAGGGAGCAAACCAAATGTCTGTCATTGGTACGTGTAGAGCATTCGTAAAGCGGAATACTTAATGCAGATGTTTAAAAAAGAATGAGATAAATATAAATGTGCTGGAATATGGAGAGAGCTCCAAGGTATGTTGTTAAGAAGAAAAAAAATCCAAGCGTAGGACAGGGCATGAGTAGTCAGATAAACATACATGTTCATATATGTATCTGCAGACTCTGTAAATACATGTGTTTGTAAATGCATCATATATTCATAGAGCCTCTATAGAAGGCCACCTAAAAATCTGGCGATGGTTGCCTTTGGTGAGGGGAGTGAGGGAGCGGGATTCTAGGGTGGAATGTAGACATATTTTCCCTCTGTGTGCTTTTATTCCTTCGTGATTATGAGGCCTACGCAGGTGTCACTTAGCCCACACACACCGCACAAATGAGGCTGCAGGGAGGCAGGCCTTATCATACGCGGCCGGTGGGAACACAGAGTGTTTCTCCACGGAGGTCCGTTTGGTGCCCTCTACCTATAGACGTGATGTGGGCATTTACCCTGTGTGGGAATATATTCCACAGGTATACCTACGCACACACACACACACACAGCCATGTATAAAGGGTTATTCTCGGTATAAGAGGCTTAGAAATAAGCAAGTGTCCATCATTAAGGGTCTAGTTAAATAATAACCCAGTGTATGCAAGCGCTGGGCCCCTCTGCAGCGCTAACAAAAGGAGGAAACTCTTTATTAACTGACCCAGAAAGTTTTTTCAGGAACGATGAAGTGAAAAACGCACGGGGCGGAACTGTGCTTACAGGATGCTACCTTTTGCATAAAAAGAGGGGAAAACAGGATCACATACACACCCACGCGTGTATGTGCGAATATGTACACACTTTCTTGAATTTGCATAAAGAATTACTGCAAGGATACACAGGAAACCACATCAGTTATCTAAAACGCTGAATGATTATAGCAGAGATAGCAACCAATCAATATGAATGCTGGCCCCAAACAGCCAGTACCCGTGAGAATTAGCCTCGCTCAGGGGATAGGGAGGCAGGGGGTTACACGCGGGAACATGGGGGATCGGATGGAAGGGCAGGAGGGATGGGAATGAGACTTTTCAATGTAGACTTTTTATTAGTTTTAACTTTGGAATCATGGGATTATATTTTCTGCTCCAAAATAGAAAATAAATCTCCTCCATACTCCCCAAAAGAACCCGAAAAGGAAAGAAGAAGAAAAAAAAACAAAAAAAAAAACCTATAACAACATTTGGCCTCAGAGAGAGCTCTATGCTTATCAAAAGGAATGAAGGATTCAAATGATACGGTTTAGGTCCTTTGAGAGTGGCCAGCAGAAAGATGTTCAAGGGAAGGCGCCGCTTTCAAAATAGAGGTGGCATCGTGTGGCCCTCCCTGGATACAACATTCACCACTCCCTCTCCACCCAGCCCAGTCTGGGCGCTAAGTTAATTCTGTATATATATATAAACTCCTTGACCAAGGATTGAACTCGTGTTACAGCAGCAACCTGAGCCACAGCAGTGACAACACCAGATCCTTAACCCACTGAGCCATAGGGAACTCCTATTCTTTTTTTTTGGGGGGGGGCACACCCACGGCATACGGATGTTCGCAGGCTAGGGGTCAGATCGGAGCTACAGCTGCTGGCCTACACCACAGCCACAGCAACGCGGGATCCGAGCCACGTCTGCGACCTACACCACAGCTCACGGCAACGCCGGATCCTTAACCCCCTGAGCAAGGCCAGGGATCGAACCCGCAACCTCATGGTTCCTAGTCGGATTCGTTAACCACTGAGCCACGACGGGAACTCCCCCTCCCAAGTTCTTAAGAATCCTTACCGTATGAGTCCTCAGAAGCTTGTCCCACTGGATAAGTCCTTCTCGGTTGAGGGAGGACGTCTGGTAGGTGCACGGAAGGGTGACGCTCTTTCCCTGAGCGGCCCGAAGAATATCCTTCGGGGTTTCCACGGAGATGGCCTGGACGGTCACCCAGACTGGGAAGAAAGTGGGCAGGGAATGACACAGGTGTACCCAGGCATGGCCCACCCCACCTCTGAAGGGACGCCCACTGAGGCCCTTCCTCCTCCAACCACGGCTGGTTACACTGCCAGTGGGACGCTGGCCGTGGCACACCGGCTGCTGTCCTCCGAGACTGTGAATACAAACGCGTGGACTGGGCAGACCACGTCCGCATCCCGCAGCATCTCAGCAGGGTTAAGGGTGCTGTGTGGTGGGTCCAAGCCTGGTTTTGAGACTCGGCACCATCTTACCTACTGTGTAAACTTTTCTCGGCCTCGGTTCCCCACCCCCCTTTTTTTTTTTGTCTTTTTGCCTTATCTAGGGCCACACCCGCGGCATACGTGGCTCAGTGGTTAACAAATCCAGCTAGGAACCATGAGGTTGCGGGTTGGATCCCTGGCCTTGCTCAGTGGGTTAAGGATCCGGCGTTGCCGTGAGCTGTGGTGTAGGTTGCAGACGCGGCTCGGATCCCGCGTTGCTGTGGCTGCGGTGCAGGCCAGCGGCTACAGCTCCTGTTAGACCCCTAGCCTGGGAACCTCCACATGCCGCGGGTGCGGCCCTAGATAAGGCAAAAAGACAAAAAAAAAAGAGTGTGGCCACATCAGTATCACATAATCACATATATTTTTCTTACCATGTGACACGGACCCTCCTC